>VWZD01005121.1:47686-98567 GCA_013396695.1 Sakesphorus luctuosus | reverse complement strand
AACAACCCAAAACCCCAAAACTTTTCCTGTCAGGGATCACAGTCTGTACAAAGCTGGGACCACCTTTAACACTAACATGCATCATATTATTGCTCAGACATGTATAACACAGTCAGCTGGCACTTATGGAAGGCAGGAATGCAAAGGGCTTACTTTCTAGACAAATAATTTGTGGAATAAAAGAATGTCTGCAGCACAGGCAGTGCTATGTTTATAAAATACAGCCAATTTCCAAAACTCAAGCTGCCATTTGCTTCCACCTCTACCCAGAACGAACATAAACAGAGCATAGCTAGAAATCCCTCAACAGGCTGAAAAGAACAGCAAGCAGCACAAAGCACAAAATACTGTCATTTGCTTGCCAGTGCTTATTATGGCAATAAATAACCATATACGCCCTGCGTGTGGGGGCTTGCTGTGAACGCAGAGACACTGCTCATCCTGACAGCATTCCATCTGTCTGTGCAGGGCATTTTATAGCAATATACATGTGTGTGCGTCAGCCAAGAGGCTCAGCTACTATGAAATCTACAGCACACAACACAAAGGAGGAAGGAGGGTGGGGGGAGGGTTGTTAAATCCATGAAATGAAGGCAGAAATCAGATGCAGGAGGGCTCCAGGACAAAACTTCATGTACCATAAGCCACATTGAATCACTGGCTTGTGTGGTATTGTTTGAAAAGAATGTTGTGAATGACAGTGTGCTGTGTTTTGTACTTGCAGTCTGCTACTAAAGGGTTATGAGTCACTATTTCTTGGGCTTTTATGCTGCAGCATCATCAGCTGCACATCAGTTAGCTCAGTGAAGTAAACGAGAGGAAGAGGAAAAAACAATTTAGAGGCCTGAATTCACACAGAGAACTAGTGCCAGATGCCCCACAATACAAGTGGTGATAGGAGTCTGAACTGTGAGGTTTAGGAATATTTCAGCTTGACTCAATCCATGTGGTGTGGTACAAGCCAGATGTCACAGAGGGGAAGGAAGGAGACACTGAGAGCAGCATGTGAATCACAGAATCACAGACGGTTCTGAGTTGGAAGGGACCCACAAGGATCATCAAGTCCAACTCTAACTGAATGACCCATATAGGGGATTGAACCCATGACCTTGGCATTATTACAACCAAGTTTTAAAAAAATGTAAAGGCAGGGACTAAATACACAAAAATACAGGAAAATACTCCACAAGGATCCCCACAATCCTGGGATTAATCCAGGCCACGTCACTGCAGAGAGAAAGGACCTCTAGTCAGAAGACAGTAATGGCTGTCCAAACAGCAGTGCTATGTCCTACGTTGTCAGCACAGCTATGGAGCATCCCCTGCAACCCTTCAGGCACTGGATCCACCCTAAGTGGCACCCACCCACTCCTGCACATGAAACAAAGGCATCCCTGCCCACAGCCTCCTGTTCACCTTACTCCCAATCTGCCATGGCAAAATTGGGTAGGAACAATTTGCATCCTCCCACAGCAGCAAGTCTGGCCTCTACACTAAGCAGAGTTCTGGGAGCACAGCAAGGAATACAGCTTCTCACTTAACTTCTTTGTCCTCCTCCCCGCCATTAGGCATAGAGGATTCCCTGAAATGTGTTTTTCTGTTGCCAGTTCACAGCAGCACCTAAGGGAGCTTCAAAGACAGGGAATAAATTCAGAAACAGTAAGAAACCACAGCAATCAGGGCAGATGTATCTTGTTTTCTGTTGCAGCACTTCAACAACTGCCAGTGCAGAGCCTCTTAGGTAGAATAAACTCTAGATGATTTTTCTACCACATAGTCACACTCTACATCTGGAAAAACATTTGAATGACAAAGAAATAAGTGTTGTGAAAGCTTCCCAGTGAAAACAAAAAAGTCAGGCTGTGCATAAATGATCACTGGTGTAAAAGATGCCCCAAAATTAGCACCCTGAGGGTCCCCCAGGGTGTTTTGTGTATCAGGAGAGGTGAATCTGATAAAATACAAGACAAACCCCACCCATTTAGAATCAGACCAGGAAAAAAAAAAGGGAAAAATCTTGCTAATAGAGTAATGAAGGAACATCCTTCATTACTGTCCAAACACTGTACTGCTTAGGCCACATAGGTACTTCATACAGGCTCATATACTTTACTTCAGCAACACTCAAACACTCAAGCAATACCAGGATTTCAGCACACAATGCTCTGGCATCTGTTGCTTCCATAAGACATCCCTGTAAACTGGTACTAAAAGAACATTCCCTGATTATTTATTTAAGCTCCAGGGGGCTGTTTTCAGGAGTAACTATGACAAATTACATAAAAGCATTGTTAGAGTGGGAAGAACACCCTCCCATAAACACGCTCCAAGGTGTGGCATGATGCAAACAACTGTTTTTTCAGGGACTGAACCAGAGAGCAAAGCTGCTTAGTGCAAGCAGTGATTGCTGAGTGCAGGACAGGTGAAACATGAGGCATACACTCAAGAAAATCAGGCAGAAATGAAAGCCACTGACAGCAAACCAGCATATTTAAAAGAACTAACATGAAAACAAGAGGTTTTAGAGAGACATTTCATATTTATATGATGTCCATAACCAGAGCATCAAATCACCCTCTGAACTACAAGCACTACTCCCAACTGGATTGGAGGTGGTATGTCCAGAGCACCTGAATAAATGTGTGAAGCTCAGAGTCTGTTGGAAGCTTTGTACCATTGTTTACCTGGGTTCTCTGCCTTTTGTACAGCTTCATTTCAGGCCAGTGCAACTGTACTGCTTCCCAAAATCCTTATGCTAACCTGGGTGTCCCACACAGCACCAGGCTATCGATGAAATATCCTGGCAGGCTGGCACAGGATGGCCTCAGCACTGCTTTCCAAGCCAAACTGCCCTTTTTCATTATCCTGCCCCAGCCTGACATCCTTCATGATTTAAATTGTCATTCTTTAAGCCATTTTCGCAGATCTTTACCACCCACACATAAGTGATGCAGCTCAGACACCAAGGCACGCTCTGCAGACAGCAGGGAAGGATATTGCTGGTGTTACATAAGGATGTTATCAGAGGCATTTCATCTTTTGCCACTTGAACAGCTGCTCAACACAGACACAGATGTCTTGGGTCATTTTTGCATTATCTGCACTACGACAAGACCATGATGCAAAGAGCAACTTTATTATACAAGAAAGGAGCCAACACCTTGGGAGTACCACACAAAAGCCAACATTGACAAAAAGATGCCATGAACAAGTGTCCAGGTAAAAGAACAGCCACCTCCCTAGGCAGCTTTCCAGTTATTTCAATTACTTAAGGATTCATGGCACATACTTCCATTTCTCCTCAAGAAAAAATAAAGAATTTCGTGGAGGCATTTCAGCTGTACAGCAGTTCTTGCTCTTCAAAGTAAATGGGACCATTCATACACACACCAACATGTTTCACAACTACTATTGCTGTATTATTGTAGCACTTTGTATAAAAATTAGCCTGCCTTACAGGCCTTAGGATTGCTTTGTAGCTTCTTTTCTCCAGCTGTTAAGGAAAATTGGAAGTTTCACTGAAATTGTTTCCTACAAAAGAAGGTTTTCTTCCTTAAAAGCAGAATGAAAAATGGGACAAGTCTAACCTGGACACTCTGCAGCAGGGTCTGTAGGAGCTATGGTCCCAACCTTTTGTGTTCCCATTCTCCTATGTGGTCTTTGCCCCATGTATAACTCTCAAGTCTGTGAATTTTTTAATGCAATCTTCTCGCATGGTTTTAAAGCTAAAACCACATCCTAAAGGTTTCATGTTCTTTATTTTTTTTCCTAAGGAAACCAAACCTTTTCCTCCACAGTAGTAAAATGAACTTCTTTCTTTGCCTCTCAGGATTTCAAACACATAGAGCACTAAGTGTACACACATACATTGAAATCTTGTTCATATTATCCTTGTTTAGACACATAACAGCACAAAACCCCCAACTAAACTCTTACAGCAACACAGCATTGCAACCGATGGAGCATTTGCTGGATTTCACATCAGAAGGAGAGGAAGGGGACCAGCTGTGGGAAAGCAGCATCTCCCAATCCATATGTTCATCTCCAGGACATGCTCTTAGGTGTCACAGGTTCTGCATCAGATCATGGGGATATACTGTCAAAGCTCTGGTGTTACAAAAAAGGGTCATTTCATGAAATCCTCTCCTGTGAATCTCCAAAGAGAGATTCTCAAAGTTGGAAAAGAACATAGCAGAGAAGGAAAATCTGTTTTCCTGCAGAACAGCCTTCTGGCAGAGTCTGCAAAGAAGCCTGAGAGAAAAAAACCAGTAATTGTCATCTTGTATTGCACACAAGAGCACCCCAAATCACCACTGCACCAGGAAGGCAGAGAACGTTCTCCCAGCCCTCAGCACACTGTTTGGTGAAACACCTTATGGATACCTGGACCAAAACAACATGAACACACTAATCAATAGTCACTTTTCAATGGTAAGAAGTACATCTATGGAAGGTTATCCAGGAATTCAGCATATAAAAATGTAATTTGCCAGAAAAAGAGGAAATGTATTGAAGTTAACATGGTAACCCAAGGTGACAGGTAACAAGGGAATGCTGCTCAGCTCCCACACACATGCAAAATACTCTCTACATCAACAGAGATGTCATTGCTATCCATCTTCCCATACCCTTCCAGCCCCACATTTACATCAGGGATTGCTCCTAGAGCTCCTCAGCTTCAAAATAACGACAGAATTAGCCAAAACATATGACCTAATGAATAAACAACAAAACCCATTTTGCACCTAATTCCTGGCCTCTACCTCAACCCCACTGACAGTTTAATTTCCTCTTTCCCTTTGCTGAATCCTGCTCTTTCATTCAATCCATATCCTTTCAACTGGCACTTCAGCACCTTTGCACAGAACCACGACAATGCCAAAGGCAGTGAGTAGAGTTGGGCAATGAAGCAGATGAGGATCTCTGCAAGAGCAGCCTGTGCTTTCAATTCTAATTGTGCAAAGGAAATTACTCCCACTGCTTGCTCAAAGCCAGCACCTGAGTAAGAAACAGGTGGCAAAAGTAGTCCCTGGGCAGGATGGCACTGATAAATCCAAACAAGACATTTATCTCTTTCATAGAAGAACTCAAAGAATTTCCACTACACCTCTGCACTAAAATAACTGTCACAGGGAAACAAGAATCTCTAACCCATGTCTCCCTGTCTGTAACAAACCAGAGGCTTGTGCTGTGGCACTCCAGACCCCACTGCTTGCAGCATTTGCTACAGCCCTTGCAGCCACACACAGAAAATTAGAAGACCACCAGCACCAGTGTGTGAAATTGGTTTCATGGGCATCTGTGCATTTTGGAATCAAGCTCTTGAGGGACTAGACAAGGAATGATATTCATCTGGTGAAATATTATCCTAGGCCATGGCTTCCACGCTGGTCTGTTAACACAGACCTGTTAACACAGTCTTTCCCTGAAAATTCTGGAGCCCAAATAAAAACAATTTAAAGATAAATTTGTTTCAGATGGGAGTTCAGTTTAGTGAAGGCAGCCATCCTGAGTGACCTTTTTGTGTTTTGTTTTACAGGGAACTACTCAGTAAACACTCCAGATGCATCACATGTAGCATCCCGTTGCTCCAGCATAGATCCACCTCCACTGATGACTTTAAACAGCAAGGAACAGAGCTCATGTTTTTGAAAAAGCTGAGCAGGACTACAAAAGAAGTTTCAAGCACAGAAGAAACTCTGCACTGTGTATGTGATACAAAAATATTTACAGAATGGGGAAGCTCAGGGAAGTAACCCAAGCAAGGATCAGCATTTCAGCCATATCTGCACTGTATTTTGCAGCTTTACCAAGCCAGTTGCATCTGACTCCCCAAAGACACCCCCATCCCAGCCTGTTATCAGTCTGTACCTTGGTCAGTAAGAACTCCTGAGGTTTTTGTGTACTACCTTAGAAATTGTTCTTTGCTCCCATAATATTTAATGGCATTGTGGTGGTTACAAATGATGGCTGAAAGTCACAGGCTTTAGAGGGTCTAAATTTGTTTATTATTCCACTGTAAAACATTTACTTGAATGGCTTTTGTTCCCAATCTATAATTTTCTATCTCAAAGGGGTCCACATCTGCACTTCAGAGAATGGAAAATTATTCATAGAGAATTGAACAAACTCTTGTCCATTCTTATCCATTGAAGGAACTCTTGACATTGATTTACAACATTTAATTTCTTCTTATTTAAATGGTTAATGCTCACTGGTAAGATAAAACAGCACTGGCATAAGCATGTGCAAAACTGCCTCACAGCTACCTTAGGAACAATTACCATAATGACATTACCACAGTCTGAATTAGATTAGGTCACAGCCATGGACAAACACTGACAAATACAATGAGAGAACTAAAAACTTGAGGTGGAATGGCACTTCAGACAAAGGTAAGGAAGAAATGGCCCACAGGGATTCTTACACCACCGTCACTGGGCAAGGTGAGACTGGAAGACCCCAGTCCCACCAGTGGGCAGACAATGTCCTGTGTGCCCAACAGGTCCCACTGCCTGGCACTGATGGTGTAGTGGTTTGACCCTGGCTGGATGCCAGATGGCCCTGCAAAGCCACACTCCCCTCCAGAAATGGAGAGGGCTGAGAAAATATATGGAAATTTCATGAGTTGAAACAAGGACAGGGAGTGATCACTCACCGATTACCATCATGGGCAAAACAGACTCAGCTTGAGGAAATTAGTTGAATCCAATCATTACCAAACAAAATCAGAGCAGTAATGAGAGGCAAACTTCATGACTAAAATTCTAAAAAGTTCTAAAAAATTCTAAACCAAATTCTAAAAACACACTCTGACCCATCCCTCCCTCCTTCTCAGGTCCTACCTCCTCCCCGACAGCAGCACAGGGAGATGGGAATGGGGGTTACGGAAAGTCAGTTCATCAAATGTTTCTGCCACTGCTTCCTCCTCAGAGAGAGGAGTCCTTCCCCTGCTCCAGCACAGGGTCCCCACCATGTGAGACAGTCCTCCACAAACTTCTCCAACATGAGTCCTTCACACAGGCTACAGTTCGTCATGAACTGCTCCACTGTGGGTCCCTTTCCACAGGGTCAATCCTTCAGGCACAGGCTGCTCCAGTGTGGGTCCCCCATGGGGTCACAACCAGGAAACCTGCTCCAGCATGGGCTCATCTCTCCACGGGTCTGCAAGTCCTGCAAAAAGCCTTTTGCAGCACAAGATTCCCACAGGGTCACAGCCATCTCTCAGGCATCCACCTGCTCACAGCAGGGGCTCCTCCATGGGCTGCAGATGTGTCTCTGTCCCACTGTGCATATCCATGGGCTGCAGGGGGACAGCTGCCTCACCATGGGCTGCATCATGGGTTGCAGGGGAATCCTCAGATCCAGCACCTGGAGCACTAGGTAAGGTAATCTAGTCCCAGCTCCCTGCAATGAGCATGGACATTTCCAAGTAGATCAGGCTGCCCAGAGCCTCGTCCAACCCGACCTTGCATATTTCCAGGGATGGGGCATCCATTATTTCTCTGGGCAATCTGTTCCATTGTTTGACTCCTCTTATGGTAAATACACTTCTTTCTATCTTATATCTCATCTAAATCTACACTCCTCCCATTCAAAACCATTACCCCTTGTCCTATAGCAACAGGCCCTGCTAAAGAGTTTGTCCCCTTCTTTCTTATAGGCCCCCTTCAGGCATTGAAGTGTCACTGTTACCTGCTGAAGACAAGTTACCACACAAGAAATCTTCAGTCTGACCTACTTTGGGTCTTCTCATTAGTATGTCATGCATTTTCTTCTTCGGAGATGCTTCCTGTTGTATTGTGTATCAATTAGAACTGACAAAACTGCTTAAATCCAAAACCAATTTGAGTCAGGCCTTGTCAGTTGGACTTTGACACCTCGTGTCTCCTGGCAAGGTGGCTCGGTCTTTGCAAATGAAGAAGCTGAAACATTTAATAGAAATGTCCACAAAGTGAATTGTGTCTAAACAAATAAAATAACCTGACACACTTTTGCACACAGGAAAACAAAACCTCACTAAAAATCTTCCAGCAGTGTAAGGGATGCAGCAGCATACATTCAGTTAGTAAGTCTTCCTAATTTGGCAACTCAGCATCCAAGCTCTGTATCATATAGTGCACCACAGCAACTCTAAATTGTCTTCTCAGCATAGGGACTTGACATTTAAAATGGAAAATAATCTAATGAGTTATGTGCTACCTCAGAAAGACATCTTGTTCTCAATGGTGAATGGAACAATTGCAGATGGTTCAGGGGGAGTGCAGTCACTCAGCTCTTTGCAGGAGTATGTTTTACAGACCTAAGCCAATATTCACTGGCGTCAGGGTTGAGCTCTGGATCTGTCCCTACCTGTGAAAGTTACTGTCCAGTACCAGCAACATAACCTTCATCTCTGCCATGCTTCTTAGAGCTGGAGAAGCTCTCAATCCAGCACTACAAACACATGCATACATATATCATTAAAAAGAATCCCCAAACCAGCACAGCCTACCCCCCTCCCCCCATTACCTTCCACAGATACTTAGTCTGTTGCATTCATTAATAAAAGGTGACTGATTAAGTAATGGCAATTTGTTACAGGTCACATCCACTCCTCAAGCTACCATTGGGATGAGCCACCAGCTACCTGGCTCTACTGTCATCACGCCAGCAGTGAGCAGTACAAGGCTACAGCATCCAGTTATAAATTTGATAGGCAACTGCTTAGGACTGGCTTTAGGGAGGAGGCAAAGCTCCTGCCAACATTTAGAACCACTTACACGATTTAAAACAGTTTAGAAACCACTTCAGTTTAAACTTTGATGGGAACATCCCAAACTGGAAATCAACCCTTTCTGTTTCTGCCTCTACCTAGAGAGGCTGGCAAGGTTTAATTAGCCCTATATACTCACATAAAAAAAAAGAATGAAAGGAAACAACAGTGATGGTCCCTTAAAGTCACACTCAAATATACAAATCCAAGTTCTGTATTGTGCCAGCCCTCCTTAAGGATTCGGGGATGACATGAAGGACATGGTGAAAGGTTTGGAAATTAGATTGGTGGATACAGCTCCTGCCTAACACCAAGCAAATCTACCAAATCCAAACTCTCTTTCTCTGGGAAAAAGTATGACCTGTGTAGCACAAGAAAACTCACTCTGAGCAGAAGATACAACTTTAAACAAGACAATTCAAAACCACAGAGTACAGCACACAGTTGTGCTGCACAGTTGTTTCCCAGCACCTCCAAGAGACAAACTTCCAAGCTCCAAACCTCCTTTATGCAGAAGGCTGCAGAATCCAATGTGACAACTTCAGTGCATAAGCACAACTCATTGTCTTTATTACTGAAACCTTTCTCTGTAGTTGATTACTAATTATGAATGGTTAATACAAACTGTTTACTTTCACAGAACACAGAGGTATTCTGAAGCATTAAAGTCTAAAAGGCAAGTCATATGTTTCAGCTTTTTCCCTTACTGATGCAGGTATAGTGCTCTAGTTCTCCTAAAATAGGGCTAGTTTTCTTCCTCAGACTGCCTTTTTCTCTACTAGGATTTATTTTTATCTGGATGCTTTATTTAACACTTTACAGGAGATGTAAGACCTTCAGTGACCCAGTGGTGCTGAGTGCTTTATTTTGTGTGTCATGCAGTTTCCCTGTATTCCTTTTACATAAGGTTGCATGAATTCCACCTTGGAGCTGCATTCAGTACCAACACAACCAGGCCACAGAGAGATGCGTGGAGAGTTCATGATGCCACTCACCAGAGCCATGTAGTTACCTGACCAAAGGGCCTTCCTGTAACTTCTGTGGAGCTGCATAAATTCAAGCCCACTGCCCCACTGGATCACACCACCCATACAAAATTATTAGCTTGAAACATTTCACCTTCCTTTTTCCTCTTGATAAGACTGGAGTCCAAGAAAAACTTAGTATTTTCATCATACTTGAGTATGTACTTGAATAAAAATTATCAATTAAAAACCCAAAACAAATACATTAACTTGAAGATAGGTGCTTCTTTGTTTTTGAAAAGCTAAACAAATCACCTGTTTTGACAAGTGGATGTTTATACCAGTATCAGTGATAAAAGAGACAAATGCAAAAACCAGAACTTTCAGACAGACAAAAAATAACAGCTGCACCCAAAGAAGGCACAATAAAATCCAAATTTAAAGACTCTTCATTTCCATAGCAAAATCATATCCCAGCACAGCTGTAATTGCGACAGATGGAAGTATTGTCTGGCAATTGCCAGATAAAAACAAATATTTCATCAACAAGAACATTAGCGACCTTAGGCCAATTTCTGTGCAGCAAACAATGAGCAGCCAACACTCCTCAGAACTATTCCCACATCAGCCCTGGGGGTCGTTTAGCATCATTTCTCAATAGCATATACTGACACGGGACTGAGCTCCCTACACTGATATGCATCCTCAGCACCAGCTGAAAAAACCCCAAAACATGAGCCCTGTAAGCACGGAATCAGAAAAGGGTAACACTGAGCACTAGAGGGCAGCAGGAAACAAACCAAAAAGGCAGTAAAAGTCCACTAATTCACAAAACAGGGACTATGTTCTTCATGAAGGTGAAATCAGCGAGCACTGTGCTTAACTGATTTCAAACCAATTACCTGGTTTTAAAAAACCAATTAATTATTTGGTCTCACAGTTTAAACTGAAGTGAGTCTGCAAAGTGGGAGAGCAGGTTAACTTCCTGCAGTCAAAGGAGACTTCACATCACCACAAGCACCTTTGTACAACATCCTCCCCTCCAAATCGAGCCAAAGAGTAAAACATTCTTAGTGTGATCTGTAACTTTTTGGCAAAGGGAAACTATCAGAAATTTCAGCCCAGAGAGCAAGTACGAGCCCTTTTTAGCTCAGCTTTGGTTCAGTCTAAAAGTGATTTAAGTTATCACATACATTTTGGATTTACACAGACCTCTTAAAGAGACAATATGTAAAGATCTTTATCTTTCAGATTGTCTTTGGCATGGCCAGACAAAAAGCTGTTTTGAAAATTCTGCAACTTTTAACAGCTCAGATGGCCAAGTCTAATTTCTATACCAAGTAATGAACAGTTGTGGACGGAATTGAGCCTCCAAGCACCCATCCAGTGCCACCTTTTGAAAGATTGCTGCTGACGTGACAAAGTCCACTCCTTTCATTTTCTCCCTCTACGTCAGCACTTCTGAACTCGTGAACTCACATAACAGAAAAAGCACAAGCCACGCCAGACTTCTTCAGTAAACACAACCCTCCACTGCAAAACAGATGAAGCAACTCTTGACAGGCCAGCAGATGTGGTAAACAGGAGAGAGCACTTAAGGACAAGGCAGAACACATGTACCAACATTAGCAGCACTCCTCAGGTGCCAATAAAAGACACATCAAACCACTGCAAAACTAGGCCTGTAAGTTCACTGGGTATGTGTAGCCCTTTTTTCAGAGGAATCCCAATTGCCTGTAGAACTGACAGCTGTAATAACAGGTTGAGGTTCTCTGGTTTGTTTTCACATAGAAGCTTGGTTGACTGAAAACCCTAAAAAGCAAATGGAACAGTCCAAAGATATAATGGCTTTTACTTTCAAACTGGGATAACCTTGTGATCAGATGTCCTCTTGACCTGAGTGGCAATTTCAGTAGCACTGCCATGGCCCAGGCTCACTGGTTTGCCTAAAGCCACCAAGTCTCCAGTGAAATGGTCTGTTCCATTTTCCTCAAGCTCTCATAACTTATTCCAAATGGACTATTCTTGAAGAAAGCCTACAAAACCCCACAACTGATCAGAAAGAATCTACAGCCTGGCTATACAAAGGGAAAAGTGAGTAATACGCTAAGACCACTTTTTTCAGAAACCACCATTGTGCAAAGACTGTAACCCCATGTGAAGGACAGGACACATTGCAGACACTGTACTTTGGCTGTACCTGTGTTGCTGCCTGAAAGAGGAGCTGTCCCCACCTCACCCACACAAATATTCACGTGGCTGCCCAAAAAGCCAGGCCAATTCCCTGAGTTGACTTCTCGTGCTCAGCTGTGTCCCAACCCTAAGGATTGGCCAGTCAGGGGCAGCCTGGGATTCTCACTGCATTACAGAGGGCAGAGAAGTCCATGGAGATAACTTAAGGTAAGTCTGGGCTCACACTTGAAGCAAACTGCAGGAACAGATGTAGTGCTTTTGGAGAGGCAACTAAAGGTTGAACATCTCTATCTTCCCCAGATAGATTTAATTAATTTTGCTTTTTAAAAAAAATCTAGCCAGCTTTTAGATAATTGCAGGTGTCTTCAAGTCCACAGTAAGCTATGTATTCATTCACCACCCCATCTCTCCAGCATCATCCTTCCTCTCCTACTGTGAATACTTTATTTTCTCTGTTCTTCTGATGCCCCATTTTCTTCCACTGGGTGACCCTGTCTACCCATCCATCTTCCTAAGGACACAGCTTTTTAATTACTTGCCATTACAAAGAAAAAGTGATTAAGGCAAAAGCTACAGGGCAACGAAGGAGACCCATCTCCCCAGGATCAGTCTTAGGGAAGGGCCATGAAGGCAGATGGGGCTGAGCTTTGCCCATGCTTCACACAGGAGCCTCCCAAGTGTGGTTCCATGCCTGAGCTCTCAAACACTGCCTTCAAACTTAGCAGAATTACTCCAGGGCTGCACTGGCAAACCCAGTCCTGGCTGACCACAGAGCATGGCCAGAGCCCAGAACCCTTGCCTGAACCAACATGTAGAGCACATCTGTCATCTATTCTCTAACACTGTTTTAGGATGCAATTTTCCCAGACAAATATTATGTTTCCACTGTACTCTATGGTTCAGTGCCCTACATGAAAACTTACATTGCCAGTGATTTATTTCTTTGGAAACAACCTTTATTAGCTTCCTTTGAAATACTAATCCAAACAACTTAAGGCTTTCCCACATGCACACACTGCAGTACTGCCTGCCAAGTAAGAACTTTCGCTCGCAACTTTTCTTAATCCGAAGGAAGTCGTAAGGTGTTCCTGCTGTACTGTGTAACTCAGTAATGCAGATCAGAAAAATTAGGAACGATTAATTTAAAATTATTTTCCAGTATGGAGTAAAGAAAGATGAAGGACACCGATGGGTTCACTGATACAACTCAATTTTCTCACTCTATCACCACTTACACACTTGAACTCGCTCTGATAACAAGCTAAAGGTAGGTATGCTTGTTGCAAGAGCAGAACACTCCTTCCCACACAAATCATAAAACCACTCACTTATACATAACTTACAGATTTAGTACTGTCCCTACAAGACTACGGTTTGCTTGCCTAGGGATGCCTGCTGTCAGAAAGCCCAGTTTTCATGCTAATGGGTACTATCTTCTCCTATTACCAGTGATGGAGCCTCTTTAGACTAATAAGACCAATTATTAGTGACTCAGACACTGGGAATACCCCCATAACCACTCCCGTCACCTGAGACACTGATGACATGGTATCATAGTCTCAGTCCAGTTCACATGTCCAGAAAATAAAGCCTGTCCTGAGAGTCTGTTTCTTTCCTAAGGAAGCTGTCACATTCCCAAAGGAAATGTTTTTGAATCATTAAGGAAGATCCTCACCCCTAACAGAAACCTTTCAAGTTTGATGGGAAGACTCACCATCCATCCTGCCCAAGCCCCAGGATACAATCTCTGGTCATATAACCTACCGCCACTCCTACTCTCCTAACTTGTGTCACAGCAGCAGTTCTCAGTGTCTCAAGAGAAAACAAACAAGCAAAGGAGCTTCCTTTCCCAAGATACATTTGATAGAACTTGCTTGTCCAAGAACATCTGACACAGGCAGACTGGTTTTAAACCACTCCTCCCGCCCCTCCTGCAACACAGACCAAACTCAATGGCTTAGAAAGCTCAAGTTGCATCAAAAGAGAGTTTAAGTCAGTATGTATATTGGTTTAATGCTGTTATAAGGAGAAAGGAACCAAGATGCTCAGGACATGAACTGGTTATGCTGTGACACTTGGTTATTTCACTCCCAGGAGCACAGGGTAAGGAGCCATTGCACAGCATGCATCCCACAGTTACTGCCAAAAGTGGTTTCAGTTGTGAGTGGTCTCTAAAACAAGCACCAAAGGAGAGGATTCATGGGCCTAATCTGCCCTCCTCAGCACATCTGGAATCCACACTGACATCAGAGGGTGCTGGAGACAGCAAGGAGGAAGGATCTGGTCTCTCAACATACCTTGGTACAGAACTTCAGCTACATATTCCACATATGCACCCTAAATGACTTACCCAGTGCTGTCATTTCCACATAAGTCACTTCCACTGAGCAGCAGACACTCTGAGGACTGCCAAGTGGTCATGCAGTTCTTCCCTGCATCCCATCCAACAGACCAATCAAGCCCAGCTGCCCTGGGCCACACCAAATGGCGTTTGAGCAAGACTGCAGGAACTGCCTCACAGCTCCCAGAATTTCTTCATACCTGCGACACAGGGCTTGTGAAATGTGAGTAAACAAATGCCTTCCAGCCTGTCTCACTATCAGAGCAACTTCTCCATCCTCCTCTCCTCAACAGTGGAAAAGGCTTGCTCAGGACATTCCTCATAGCGGTGGTCACTACACTCATGCACAAGAAATAAAGCAAAACCTCAAACCAGACACACTATTGCTGTAATGCAACATGGATCCTGGAATGTGATATGTATCATGGTTTAAAGTAGAGGTTAACAGTACAAGATTTCCATCATTCTTGACACAAGACGTGTGAATTCCTGGTCTGTAGAGCACCAAACCAAAGCAATGCTTGGTATCTACTGTTTGCAGGTTTCATTACAGTTCTGAATGTCCCACACCTAGTGGTGAAGTAGTCAACATCAATGGAGCTAATTAGTTGGTAGCTCCCACTGCTCAACTGTTTAGCATGGAAAATAGTGGAATTCCCACGGAAAAAACTCCCCTGTCAAATATCAAGCTAACCTCTTGGAAGCAGGCCAAAGCAAACCACCCATTGTCAGAGTAAGAAGCAGCCAAACTTCTACACAACTGCAGATTTTAAAGCAACCAGAAATGTCATCAGTGATGTTTCACTTGCTCAGATGTCTTGACAATTCCTCTCCACACATTATTTGCTGACCAGAATTTATTTCCCTCCCCAATATTAAATCTAATTAATGCAACCTTCATCCCAGACAGCATAAATATGTGGCAAGAGGCGCCACTGGGCCAGAACATTTCAATTTCACATTTTTTGCTATATGTTCACACTGACTGGCCTAAGGGTTGTAGTATTGTATGTGTAGCATGTGTCAGCTGCCCCTTATCCTCTCAGATACACCATTACTCCCAAGAATGTGGAGTAGTGGCTGACCTAAAATGCCATTTCTGCAGGAATCAGCCCCCTTTCGAGTGAGGGAACTGCTGTCTCCCAGGAGTTGAATTTAAGCAGTTCTCATTACACTCAAGACATTAGCACAGGCAAACATTTGGTTATAATTTTAAAGTAATGCACCACAGACACTTGATGAGCACATAAAGAACACAAGGAAAAGTTTAGAAACACTTCTTACTGACTGTGGTAATTTGAGACAGTATTTCCTACTGATGTGTGAAGGACTGCTCTGTGGCTTAGTTCATGTAACTCTCTCCTGAGAACACTTTAAACATGAAGAAAGACTGTTGTCAAAACATTTGCAGCTGAGAGTATCCCCTCCTGTGTCTCATCAACTGTATCTGTGGAGCTGGAACAGACTGTAGTTCTGCTAAATTGTGTTCCAAGACAGGCAGATGCACCAGTATCAGACTGCAGTTACCTACTCAAATGACACACTGCCTGAACAGACAATACACTGTCTAAAGAAACAGCATATGGAGAAGCAGAAGCTGTTACCTGTGGGCAGAGAGGGAAAAACATCCACAGAACGATACAGCTCCTCAGAGTTTTCAGTGCTGTGTGGGGGCAGAAAGAGCTCTGCCAGGTCACAAACAGAGGGTAGGTCCAACACGCTGCTCTCCTCCGAGTTGTGACTTGGTGACATTTCTTTTCCTTCCATGGTCGCACTGCAGACATAAATGCAATTGAGTTGGGTTTTTAGAGCATGAAAATCTCAGCAGAAATCAACACAAATGATGTGGCATTTTTGTACCACTGTGAGAAGCTGTTTTAGCATAATCATATTTCATGTAAGAAGAGCAAATTTTAAGATGTAAAGAAAGAACAATGGCAAATCCCATAGACAAAAGCCCTCAGCCCTAAGCAGGATAACTAAGAGTCCACAATAAATTGGCTTTCTTAGAGGCTTCCCAGATGTACAGATGAAGGTCTCAACACTAGGAAGCCATGGAGTATATTCTCCCCAGGTGTACTAAGTGTGCAATTTAAAATGAAACATGTTCTACAGGGTCTGTTTGCACTGATGCTTCTAGAAGTCTCAGGTTAAACTCACTGCCCTTGGCTATGTTCACTAGCAGAAAGAGGGCGCATCTTAAAACTCACAGGGATGGTAAAGACCGCCTGGTGTGGAGAAACTAGGGCAGTTATGCTGTATACCCTATGCATAACACTTTGAAAAGCTTTGGTTGAAACAACTCCACATCCCAACATCCTTCCATCAAGCTTTCTCAACCAGTACACCATCACAGAGGGCAAGAACTCACAGCTGGGTGGAGAAACAGGACAGGGCTGGAGCCACTCAGCTCCACGTCAATGGCCACAGAGGATGGGCAACTCTTAGCAGGGCAGGAGCTCCTTCTATTTCAGTGAAGAGTGACAGGACAGAGGAACTAGATCCAGTGGTCAGGAATTGGCCTGTGACCTAGCAGGCTCACATTTATCTTCTCTCCTATAAAACCAAGAGGACAACAAATTCTTTTCTCAGAGGTACTACCAGTAAGGAATGTTACAGTCATAGCAGGCAAAGAAATCCCCAGAAATGATTACTACTGACAATTAAATTAAATATCCATGAAGCTTTAAACAAAAAAATACACCATTTATCAGGTGCTTTTGTGTTGAGTAAACTTTTAGCTAAGATGCACCTCTGACCTCCACAAAATGCTGACAAATTCACTAATGAGGAGAGTGGAGATGTTGGCTGTGATACCAGAGAAGAGCAGCTGCCTTGCCTTGGAGGGACAAGGTCCATGCATTCACAGAAAGTTTCCAGGGAAAAGGGAGTGGAAGGTTAAAACCAAAGCAAAGTACACAAGCCTCTTCCCCACAACAGTCACTGCAGAAGGAAGCTTCTCCACTGCTCTTCAAGTCCCAAAACATAAACAATCTGTGGATAAGGAACACAGCGAAGAAGAAACTTTCCTCAAATACTTTGTTTGTGTGTGCACTACTTTTTACAGACAAACATATTTTAAGAGAACAAAACTGCCTGTTTCAGTCCTTGGTCTAGTAAAAACACCCAAAACCCCACATCAAAACCCCAAAGAATTCTATCCCTCCAGGGGCAAGTAGCAGATTACAGCAACAGGAGCTGCTGGTGTGATACCAGAGCAGCTTAAGGCTGTCATTGATGGGGCTGCAGTGGTCGTGGCTCTCTTCGTCAGCTGCCTGTGCTGGCTCACTTCCTTGTCTTGCCACAACAGGTCTCACAACATGTGCAACCACATTTGATCAGGTTTATATAAAACCAATCAGCTGTAAAAAAACCTACAAAAGAGTTTTCTCCTGTATCAGCTCCCTCTAGTCCTCCTAAGTCAATCACATAGTAAGTCTTACTCCAAAACCTGATGGTGAGACCTGTTAATGAGAAGAAGCTCAGCCCTGGGCCTTCAGGCATATGAAAGAGAGGGAGGCACAATTACCTCTGTGACATACCTGGTAAGAGCTGTGATGTGCAAACAGTGCCCTTGGGCAGAGTCCATGAGCAAACAGCCTGTTACTGCTTCAGGATTCCCTCATTCTTCCTTTATGGTTTGTCAATCTCAGCTTGCTGGAATGAAACAAACAGGTCAGTCAGATGCTTTGCACCAGCTGATTTGGCTGCTGGACGGTGTGACCTTTCAAAGTACCATGCCAGCCAAAGTGAACAGTCAGTCACCACGTACACCCCTGTTTGTTGGGTCTGCTACAGAGGCAAAGTTTTTTCTACGAATCAGAAACAGCACATCTGGTAATGCCCTTGAACAGTTTTGACAGCAGTGGAGACCTCCTGGGAAGTGGCTGGTATATTCTAAAAACAAAGTCAAGGTTTTCTTTACAAGAAGCTCCCATATGGGCTGCATATTGAAACCCCGTGAAGCAGAGGAGCAAATTACAGCTGGCAACCTTCCCTCCCTCCGATGGAGAGCAGGTATTTCCCCAACAGGTTTATTTAGCGGTGCCTTGATGTCAACAGATAGCCTGTGCCATGTCAAACCTCAACCAGGAAATGTGTTTTAAGAGTGCCACATAACCCACCCTGCAGAGTAAACCACAGATTCAGAAAACCCCAAATTCTGTTTCCCACCCTCTGCCACTACTGCGATTATTTTCAGCAAGCAACCAGGACAAACAGAGCTTCAGGAGGAAACCGGATTTTCCTTCCGGCCACCCTCAGCCAGCAGCACGGCACTGCTGCCAGGCATTTCCCAAAGGCACGTGGCCGGTCCTGCATAAGCTTTCCCGGCTGGCAGCACACCAGGGAATGTGCCAGGGATACAGGCGGGTGCGAGGCACCGGCCTTACTCACTGCCCTGCTCAGCTGGGTTTGTGGGATGTACGTGAGCGGGTTCTCTTCCTCCCGGTCTCCTTTCCTTCCCCTTTTCCTGCAGGCAGAGTTGAATTATTTCAGCAAGCATTCCCTCGGCAGTGAAGGGCACCAGGAGCAGCCCAGGGCAGCACCGCACAGGTGTGGTGCGAGCCACCCCAGCGCCAGAGCATCCTTGTGCGCCCACCCCCTCACCCCTCCCCGGGAGAAACGCAGCTGCAGCGCCCCAGACGGCGTGGGGGAATGAGGGGAAGGCCGAAAGCACTGCAGGGCCGGGAAGCCCAGGGGACGCGGAGCGGGCGTGCCGGGAAGAGCAGGGCACTGAGAGGCACATGCGGCCCCTCCGCACCCGCAGCAATGTCTGCGCCTCGCGGGGCTGCGGTGCGGGAAGGGGCGGCTGGAGACTGCGCTGCTTGCAGTCAGGTTTCCCTCAAAGCACGTGTAATTGGGCCTTATTACTCCGGATTCAGAGGGTGAGGCGAGGCAGCACCATCCCGCGGGTGGCACACGGGATTTCTTCTCGGGCTGTTCAGCACTCGCTTTACATCGCCACGGTGCAGAGGCACAGCCTGGAAAAGCTGTGAGCAAGGGGGAAGGTACAGCTGTGCTAGGTCTGCGGGGTAGAGACATCATAGCGAGGGCTGAGGAAAATCCAACACAATTCTCACCCGGGACATAAGCAGCTGGTGGGCTGTGAGCCTTGCTCTGAGTGCTTACAAAGCTCATGAAGGAAATGTGAGGCCAGCCATTGGCTGTCGCACATCAAGGACATCCATGTTCTCCTACGTGGCACCGAGGAGTTTAACAGGCAGCAGACTGGCAGCTTCACAAACGCTACCGAAAAGTGGGATACAAACCACTCTGAGTTTGGGGCATCACACCACTTTGGCACCTGGTGTGTGCTGCCACAGCCACAACAGGCGTGGTGACGAGGAGCCCCGCAGCAGCCGTGGGGGAGTGACACAGACATCCCGACCCCCTGAACAGGATGCTCGCAGTTACACGCTGGATGCTTTTCCAGCAGAGTGTGCATGGCACGGCCAGACCCCAGCAGAGGTCAAAGATCAGCTCTTCTATTGTCTAGGCAGGCAGTCACTAGAAAAGCTGCTGGCTGACCTGCTGGGAAGGAACGCTGCCATTGGAAAGCTCCCTGTGCTCTTTGTCTGCATGCCGAGAGTGACATCGGGAAAGAGCTGCGAGTTTTTTCCAGGAGCCTTTGAACTGCAGAGTTACTGATGGCAAACTGTGTTTAGGAGGAAGTGAAATAAACTTGAAGTCTCACGTCTGACAAGAGGGCTTAATTTTTCTCCCAGGTGAGCTGGCTTGAGCTGGGAAAGATTCCCACAGGAAGAGTCCGAGCCTGTGTTTCAGGCACAGCGGCTGTGGCTCTGCCTTGCCCTTACCACCCTCTCTAGAGCCAGACCTGGGCATTTTGGGTCACTACATAAGTAGAGATACAAACCTAGCCATGTCCTGAGCTGTAACTAAGCCTAGGCACTGTTCCTCCCTCTTGCCATTCATGTTTGTCCCCAAGAACTACCCATCCCTCTGGGAGAGTTCTGTGACCTGGAAGGCAGTACTCCAGCACTTTGTTTCCATGCAGGGAGTGGGGCTGGAGCTGAGCTGTGGAATGCAAAACATCGGCAGATCTACTTTATTTAGCTATGGGAGCACATGCAATATTACAGCATCCAGAAACCAGCCATGTCTGTGACTTCATCCCACTGGATCATGCCAAGTTTCTGCTATTGGAAAAGCTCTGGCAGTGGGGAACACCACTAGGTCCTGGAAAAGCAAGGAGCTCCAGCAAGCAGAACTGACAAGGATAGTGCTTATTAATAAATATATACAGCTTAACAGTTTCGATTTGCCATATCAGGTGGACAACCAAATCTTTGAAATTCCTTCATTTCCCTCCTCTCCCTCACCAGAAAGAAGAGGTTCTGACACCTCCTGATAGAGCAGTGCACTTCCCTGAACCACTCCTCGCCATTGTAATCTGTGCTCTTTACCTTTATTCCTTATGAACTGCATTATCAGCAAAAAGATTGTTTGCGTATAGTGTTTAGAGCAAGTCTCTACGTGCGTACTACACTCTTCTTTATCAGTGTGTTAATGTTAGCACATGATAGAACTACACCAACAGTCATGTCTGAATTAGGTTAAAGCAGAAGGTACGTGAGAGCCAGGAAATGCAGAATTAAACCCCATGCTTGACATTTACCAAAGATCAGAATACTGAGAGTCATAGGGGAAAAGGAAATACATTTTCTGATTATTGCAGTTCTGTCGCAATGGGAGTTGTCAGTGTGTTGACAGCCTCAGGGCCAGTCTCAAGCTGTACAATTCCATGTCATTGAAGCTAGTCAGTATCTGCCAACTTACCATCTTAAATACTTTATACATAACATGAACAAAAAAGTCTGTGTTTTTTGCAGACAGCAGAACTTGCAACTTCATGTCTTTTCAGGCCTTTCCCACTGTCATACCACAGGGAAGCAACTCTGTCTACTTATTTCTTTCTTTCACAATAGCTAGAAGTTAATTTAATACATGAAAACAGAATAACAGCTGAATAGAAGGTAATCCAGGCAATGGGCTGAAGGAGACATGAACAAGATTGGTTTTCTCACTGTTGAATTTACTAAATTGTTGATTAACAGAAATTATTAAACCAAAGCTTCTAGTCTGTATACTTCAGTGTTTTGAGTTTACCTCTCACAACTGCAAGCAAGAATGACAGGATATTTAAATCTATTATTTCCATACATTTTACTTCTCAGCTCTAGACACTGTTACTAAAACAGATGGGGGATTAGGTTGTACTGGATTCCGATCCTGAAGTTCTTCCAAAGCATTGCAAACAGTGCTTTAGTGGCCTTTGTTCTGGAAAAGCCTCTTGCGGTTACGCCAGTGTTTATGGGCTCCAGGCAAGCCACTGTGAGAAACAGCCCTTCAAACCCTTGAGATGAGACACTCATCTCCACTCCTTCCAGACCAGTGAGATTTGCTGGCAACACTGCAAATAGCAAAATGCAGAGGAAGGCTGGGGAAAAAAAGCTCTTTTCCACGACCCCACTATCCCATAAAAGGCCAGACCCCAGCATTCTCAAGTGATCTTTTTGCATGATCATCATTCCTTCACCTATAGCTGTGTCCTTTGTGTGCACAGCCTAGTACAGCATGGAAAGTACAGCTCAGCTGCAGAGGCAGAAGACATAAAAGCTGTATTATCCATCCCGATTCTCACCGAGGCCAGACCCAGGTTAGATACTTGGGGGAATATACTTGCTTACCTTGGAAAAAAACCCCACACCATACCTGTGCACAGGTTTGAAGAGCTGTTTCTCACAGTGGCTTGCCTGGGGCCTATAAACACTGGCGTAACCGCAAGAGGCTTTTCCAGAACAAAGGCCACTAAAGCACCGTTTGCAATGCTTTGGAAAAAAGAAAAAAAGGGTTGATTGTGTTAAAACTCATTGATATATCCAGCTGAGTTAGCTGATCAGATGAATAGTATTATAGTTCCTTCAAATTTGCCAAAGCTAAGTTTTCAGGACCACATAAGAAAACATTGTGTGTTTCATGTTCTGCCACATCAAAGGCAATCACATTCAAACCAGCAAACCTCCCTCTAAAGGCTCGGTTCCACTTAAACTAAAATACCCTTCCTTGTCTTTACTATCTCCAAACAGCAATAACTGCAGTGCTAATGCCTTGCAGATTGGACTGAGCTATCACAGAGAACTGACTGCTGATTCAGGTTCCTGGTGTGATAAATGTGGGCCTAATTCGTGTCAAAAATATAATAAAGTATTCTGTATGGCTTGCCAAGATCATTCAATGAGATTCTGAAAACACTGAATCTGGGCCTTGCAGAATATGCTGTAAACTTAGTTTAACATACAAAAGGGGAGTAAAAGAAAAAAAGACAAAGTTAATGACTAAAAGCAGCCTTTTGATACAAGATAGAAACAATGTAACCAAAGATTAAGCTGGGTACTTCAACACAATAGGAGACAGACGCAATTAAGACAAGGAGGGAGTACCCCAAGACAGAGAAATAAAAAGTACCCCAAGACAGAGAAATAAAAAAACTGAGCAGCTTAGCTTCTCAAATAGAAATTTAAGCTAAGAATCACACCAAAGAAGATACCAGCCCCCCATGATCACGGAGAAGCAACTGGAAGAATCAGATGAAAGGATCTTAAGACGGAGAAAGAATAAAATCATTTATTGGTACTCATTAAAGATAAACCTGCTTGAACTGTATAAAAAAGGAGCCTGCGTGCTCAAATGTGTGTCACTGATGGAGTGGAGACTCCCAGTGCACCCAGTGCTGTTTAGTCTATAGCTTTCATTATTTATAAAATTAAACTACCCTTTATTCCAAAATGATTGGCTATTTGGGTGATTGTTTATAACACTGGTTAACATTAAGGTCAACAAATATATAAGCTATCCTACTTGTCTTTCTCATGCATAGTCAAGTAGACACCGAGCAAGTTGCTCCGACCCCATAACTGTATTCTGATAACTGTACTTCTCCTCAAGACAGGTAACTGAAGCAAGCAGTCATCTGCATTACAAAAGGTTTGACAGCCAGGCATGCAAAAACATTCTTGGCCTTTTTTTTCCCTGGCCATAAGACAAGTAATGTTTTTTGCTTCCTCCTTCAGTAACTGGGAGTTTAAGCCTTTTGCTTGCTGCAGTCAACACACCGAGGTACAAGAAATTTTGAAGACCAAATGTTATTTTCTGCTGTACCACATGCCAGTAAATCAACTTCTATTTTTTTAATGAATCTTTTGCTGTGGCCTGCCAGCAGTATCTGACTTTTTAAGGTGTCACTTCTATGCTAAACATGAAATCATGGCAGCCAGTCCATGTATTAATACTACATCTTGGAATTTTGTAATCTCAGGAGAAACGTGCTCTCTCTTCAAAAAGTAGGTTTCTGTGGCAAAGGCTTGACAATGTGAATGTTGGGGATATTCCAGTACAGGCAGGAGCCAACTTTTTTCCTTACAATCCTGTACCAAATTCCCTCCCTCTCCTTTGAGAGCCTCAGCAGGAGTGTGTGCAGAAGCATTCCTTCCTTCTAGCGCTCTGATTGATGTTACCTCACTTCTTTTTTGGGCTACCTCCTTTGCATCTGCTGCTGCTTGAATGAAAGCTTTTTAGGACACTAACACTATTATTCTTGTTCTGACTAAGCTTTAAGCACAGTGGATGCAGACGTAGGGCTCTGTGGGGCCTCACTTCCTCCCTACAAAGAGCCCTTCTGCATCACAACTCACTGCAAATAAAACAGGCATTATGCAACTCAAGGATACACACGAAGCATACTGTGACTTAGCTCTCATCATGCACCTCAGCACAACTTCAGTCTGTCTTAACTTGCATCATATTTCCTGCTTCCAGGCTTCTCTTCTTGCACTGCATTTCTATTTAAGCCTCCACACCCACACCCTTGCATTCCTGCTACCCAGTGATTTTGTCCATCCTAACGGCTCTGCCTGTGCTCTGGCACAGCTGCTGCCCCACAGCAATCCTGCACTTCCCAGTCGTGATGAAGGAAGTACATCTGGACTAAGAGGACAGGTCTTATCATGTCTCAGTCTCCGTCTGGGACAAAATAACCCTTCAACCATTGGTTTATCCTCTGCTGTTTGTCCTCTTTCATTCTTATTTCTGCACTATGAAGCGAGTGGTCAACAGTCTCTTCAGCATTTCAGTCACTGTACACACCAGCCAGCAACCGGACTCCTTCAATTCTGGCAGGGATTTGTCTGAGTTTCCAGTTCACATACTCCTGGATGGAAATTGTTACAGCTGGGCCTACATACATCTATACACAAATATCCACCAAGGATATGTCATGTTCTCATGCTGTTGGGCCTTTAGGGAATTTCCAAAAGATGCTTCCAGTCTCACTTGAAATAAATAGCCACAGGAGAACAGGAAATAGTCTGGGTTCTTGTCTGGATCTTCCACTGCTTGATATAATACTGAGGTCCAACAAGAGTGTCAATTGCAGTAATTATGCACTTTTCTCCATTAGAAGTGCTTAAGAGTGCTTCTCCATTCTCCAGTGCTTAAGAGCCAAGATATTCTCTCCAATGTATCCCCTCAGGGAACTTCTAAATAGTTTTTGCAGCTGTGAGCATATCATTTTACATTAATTGAGTTCCCACTCATAAGGCATGATGGCCTTGATATTAATTTCGCACACCAATTCTAGGAGAGCGTCTTTAGAATTTAAAATGGAGGCTCCATTCTGATCTTGTTCAGTGTTTTTCAGTTTGAAAGGACAGTCTTACTCCCATACATTATGGTAGGATACCTTGGGGCTTTTGAGGTTTTTGGGAGTAGTTACACATTTTCCCATAATTTCTAGATGACGTCTGGCCCTCTGTAAGGTTCACTGAAGAAATACCTACTTCCAATCCCTGCATTCTGTCTGAGTCACAGCTAAAGACTAAAGACCACCAAAAGCCAGGGATGTATCAGTGCTCCTGCATAAGAGGAACATTTGAGCTGTAACTCCCTGCAGAGACATGCTGCTGATGGGAAGTGGCAAGAAAACACTCAGTTGACTTCCAGCTGTTCTTCAGTACTCCACCTGGCACAGCAGGGCAGGGCAGGGCAGGTTTTTTACTGGGATGTGAAATGCTCACAAAGTCCTGCTGGTTTCCCTGTGAGACCCAGCAGTTATACCAGAACAAAAGGAAGGGTTTCTCTTCACTGCTACCTCTTT
The DNA here is from genome assembly GCA_013396695.1 of Sakesphorus luctuosus. Classification (NCBI taxonomy): domain Eukaryota; kingdom Metazoa; phylum Chordata; class Aves; order Passeriformes; family Thamnophilidae; genus Sakesphorus; species Sakesphorus luctuosus. The sequence continues at coordinate 73,140 of VWZD01005121.1, read as the reverse complement.
GCTTTGGCCTATTCAGCAGTGAGAGAGAGGGTTTGATCCTTCCTTTTCTGAGCTGTCAGCAGAGCAGAAGTGCAATAGAAATTGTCCCCCAGCCTGGAGATAAGAGGGCAGCAAAGCTAAACCTGGCAGAGTGATATATTAATGCAATAACTGATCTTCCCCTCAGTCTGTGTCAGCCATCAGATTTCTGGTGGGTATTCGCATCAGCTGCCCTGATGCAGTGTCACCAACACTGAGAACATAATACTGTGCCATAAATCTACATGACTACCTCAGAAGGAACACTAAACTACCATTCTTGCCTCCCACTTCAATCCTCACAGCTCCAAAAGCCTCCACTACTAATGAAAGACTTAAGCCAACACTGTTTTGTTTAAATAGATTGGAACCTTGTTACTGGCTTTAGTCTAGTGTCTCTGGTGTCCTTCTGGTTGCTTTTATCCATGACCTCCTACTAGTAGAGTCCATCCTGTAGTGACTTTATGAGTAGGAAGGGCCATGCAGCTTCCAGGGCTGGCACATACCCACTGCTACTCAGCCTGCTTTTCCATTCCCAGTGCTCACACAGCTTGGGAGAAGGAATACAAAAGCCTTGGACTTGGGCTGAGGCAAGAGAACCCCACAAGACCTCTGACCTGCTGGAGCATGATTTCATACACTGTGTTCCTGAATCAGCTGAAGACCTTGAATTCTCTGGGTAAAAGCATCAGACTAAGACTACCTTAGGCTCTGCTTGTCAGCAGATACAGAAGAGATCTTGCCCTCCAGCCTAAGGCTTATTTATTGCCTAAAGGCAAGTATACTTTGCAGACAGAGCACTGTTCTTAGTCTCCAGATGTAAGCTCCTTAACTACTTTTCTGGAGAGCTCCTTCCCTAATACTTTATTTTTAGATTAGCTATTTTTAAGAGATTGCTTGCTGCCTACTTACTTAGAGGTTTTTGATGCTCACATTTCTCCGTACTAAACTGGTTTTTTTGCAGTTACATGGCACCAGTTATCTGTCTACTGACTAGATCACAGAATTTGGCCTGGGCAGGCATGGGAAGAGAGAGCTCTAATTAAAAACCCAAGTTATTAAAAAAAAATAAAAAAAGAGAATTCAATGCTGCAGTGACTCAGTCACTGGTTCACATTACTCTGAGAACAGAGCAGATTCCCGGGGTGGAGACTTCTTTTCTAAGGGTGATGCAATCTGCAAGTGTTGGCCTCTCAGCACTTTTAAAACCAGGGTGCAATAAATAGAATTTGGCAATGTATTTCAGGGCTATGTTACACTGACAGATATTCCTCTTGTATTTTCAATTGTAACTGCAAACTTTCAACTTTTCCCCTAAAAAGCAGGGGAGGGGGGAGCAGGGAGAATCCTCTATTGCTTTAGAAACAAATCTGAGTTTGCTGATGGACATCTCCCAACTTCAGTGACTTGCTGGACCAGCATCACTGGCTCCCAGGGTCAGCCACCTCTTCTCAGCATCACCCAAGCTGCTTGCACTGACTTTCCCTCCTGTTGTTGCTGCCAGTTTCTCATCATCCACCAGCCCAGATGGATGGCCATACAAGACCTTGCAAGGAGCTCCCCAGCTCCACACAGCCTTGCCTCTGCAAGGGCAGCTCTTCTGCAACCTGGTCAAGCTCATGCAGCAAAGACTTGGATGAAGCATGGCTAAATGTAGTGCTTGGCTCCTCAGCCTGAGGCATTTCTGTACCCCTTTCTGAATGTTTGTTAACCTGTTACTACTCTTTTTTTTTCTTTTTGCTACCTCAGTCTTGGAAGAAAAAATACCAGAGCCTGAAACCTGAAAAGCCTGAGCTGACTGCATCTCTCTGCTTTGATCAGGCCTTCAACCAAGGACCTGTCAAGCCCAATTCCTCTCCAACAATAAACAGAGGGTCTGGTGTGTTTGTGTTTAGAGGCATCAGAAAAAGCTGGGAAGTAGGATATATCTGTCTGCTACTCAGCTACCTGAGCAAAGGAAATCCCTGTGTGTTCCTGTAGTACTCCCTTGGCTTGTTACAAGCCCACAAACCTATCAGGCTGTTACTACCAGTATTTCCTCCTAATGGAGACAATCATGAAATTGGATCAGTTGGTTAGAGCCCTGGTGCTAACAACACCAAGACTGTGGGTTTGTTTCCCCCTGTGGACCATGCACTTAAGAGTTGGACTCGATCTTTGCAGGTCCCTTCCAACTCAGAATATTCCATGATTCTGTGAACTGTGCTGGACCCCAAGTGCTCAGATTCACTCAGATACCCTTTCTGGGTGGAGAAGACAGCAGCCCTCTGCCTGTTCTGCACCACAGTTCTGCCTGGAAGGTACACAGAGACCAAACCACACCGCCACTCACAGAGACTTTGCACTGCAAGACTTTCACACCCAAACCCAGGAGATCAGAGTCAAATGTTTCCAAGGCACAGGATGACTGAACTGAGAAGAAATACTGAATTTCTGGAATGCAGACATTTTGGAGGAAAGTTTGCCTATTTTCAAGTGGCTATTGGAGTAGATAAACTTCTCTGTGTAAGTCATACATATTCAACCTGACAAAGGTAAGTTTAGCAGCTTTCTGCTAATCATCTCTAGGAAAAAAGATTACACAAATAGGCTTCTGATGCATGATCACAGCAACAATAATGGATCTCTGTAAAGAAACCCTATTTCCCAACTACACCAAAGAGAAAACTAAAAAGGCCTGATTATACACCAGAAGCTCCAGCTGGTCCTGTTCTTCTGACCCAAGTTACTCAGTGCCCAGCATCACTGGGCAGGTGCTGCCCACAGCAATTTTTGCTACAACTCTTGAAAGAGTCAAGGCAAGAGTACGTTCCAAACAGCAGCATCAGTACAGACAAGCAAGCCAAGAGATTTGTAATGTATTTTTGAAGACCAGCGAGGAACTAACCAGTAACTGCACTTACTCCTCCAAATTACTGCTGAAGCTTGCATGTAAATAGCATAGGGGTTTCATATTTTTAATGTAAAAAGCAAGGACTGGAATGGTTTATATACAGTATCCACTTTTCCTTTTGTACTGTGTTTTCTTCTTAGTAGAGCTCCTGTAACTTGCTTTCATCACTGATCATATGGTGGGAAGTACTTGTTTGCTTCTCCAGCTGGAGTTTTGATACATACACAGCAGCTCCAGTCACTTGAAGCTGGGAGAGGTCAACTAGTTCCTACTTTGGCCACATGGAAATCTGTGATTTTCTGTCCTGTGTCACAATGTTGTTTAGAAAGCAAGTCAGCCCCTCAGCCTACTGCATTAAGAGGTTGTGCCTACAATGGCAAAACTGTCACACCCAAACCGTGCATGTCTGTAGCTTAGAAGTACCAAGCAGATATTTTTACCTCCATTTAACCTTTTAAATCAGCAATTAGAACAATGGTATATTTGACATTTTAGTGGGATCTGTCACTGAACCTGAAGAACAGCTGCTCTCTCACCATGAGAGAAACCTGGAGTTACAAACAGCAACTTCTCATAGATCAGAAAGAAATCTTGTCATTTTAGAACACAGCATGTTGCATGTTATTGAAATTAAAACAGCTACATGATTCTTGCAGGGCCATTGTTCTGGCAATAGATCCTGCCTTCCTCCATTTCCCCCTCCTTTGGGTTTACTTCTCTCATGAACATCATGTCTCATGATGCTTCCCTCCCACTCTTAAATCCGCACTGGCATTTGCTTAGCAGTCCCCTGGCACTACTACAAGTTTCCATAGCCAAGGATGTTAAATGAGACTGTAATCACAAACCCAAGGAACTACTGAGTACTGAAAGGCAACTAAACCAGACATGAAGCAGCACAAAAATGCAAAATATCTGTGGAATATCCCTGCTGGAAACTCCCTGAGAGTTGGTGGGAAAAATGTTCCTTTTGGAAACCCTGTCCTGAGAAGAGAAGAGAAGAGAGGGTCCATGAGACACAGCTAAAAATGCCAGCCTAGATCTGACATCCAAACTGAACTCTTACAGGCAGAGCTGGTGTGGGGTGATTGCCTGATAAGCCTGATGAGTTGAGGGAAACACCTCATGCCTCCCCCCCCTCCCCCCTGCTCCCCGGAGGGATGCTGATAAATGATGGGTGTTACCAAAGAATGGAATGTTATTAAATCAGCATGGCCTTTCTTTGCTTCACCCTGTGGCACCCTGCAGACTCAAGGAGCCCACCCCCTCAGGCATCTGTATCCCCCCCAGAACATTGACTATAGTCAAATGAAACCACCTAGAGAAAAAAGAAGGTATAAAAAGGAACAGAGTAAAAGCCAAAACTGGGGAGAAAACTTCCACCTCTGGGAGGGCAACCCAGGAGCTACCCTGTCTCCCCCATTCCATTGAACATTGCAGGGGTAAGCAACCAAATTCTTACTTCATTTTCCTATGCCTTACTAATTATAATTTGTTATAGCTCACTGGGTGTATATGTGTTAATGGGAAGTGGATATATTTTCTCCTGGTGCTTTTCTTTTGGGTTACTGAGTGTGTTTACATGTGGTGTTGAACTGTTGTGTTTCTGTTTAGTAATCCTCTGTTAGTTAAGTTTGTTGTGGGAGGGGTAATACTGCTGGAGTTGCCTGTAAAATGTGTTTTGTGCTGGTGCCTTTTGGGGTATTTTGTACAATCCTGCAGCTAAATGTTATCACTGACTAAGTAACCCATATAGTCATTGTCACATACTTGTATTAATCAATGTTATTTCAGGAGCTATTGTGAGGAAATTCCTTTTCTTACTATTATGTGTGGTCTCATAACAGAGGTCAGAAACCCTTCCAACCTGTGTTCTATCCGTGTCGTTAGGCATGTTTGGAACATAAGGCTCTGATTTTCTGAGGTGCTTATATAGCTATAGGTTCTCCCTGGCTTAAGTGGGGTCCTTGCAGGGAGGTCAAAAATCTTTCCAGCCTGTGTTCTGTCCAGAGTTCGGCAGGCAGTGCTGGGTTCGTAAAGCTTTGATTGTTCTGAGGACGCTTATAGCTATTAACTTTATATTAATGCAGTTGAGGCTAGAAATCTTTGCATTTCTGTCTCTCCTCCCTTTCTCATGACAGCAGGGAACAGAGCAGAGCCAAATCTGCCTTCTGCCCTAAAATGGCTGGGGATGAAACAGCACAGACAGGGCCAAAACAGGGCAACCTGCTCCTGCTGCCTGGAAGTGCTGCCTGCTCCAGAAGCTGTATAGGCAGCTGCATTGTGCCAAGAAGTGAGGAACGATGGATTTCCACAGTCAACCAACTGCAGCAAACAGCCAGCAAACTCCTTGCACTAAAGGCTGTCGATTGATACCAACAGCAACCCAAATTTTCCCTTCCTACCTGGGGTACAATCAGAGAGACAAAAATTCACCATGCAGAAATTGCTCCTTTTGCCCGTCATCTAGAACTATCTCTCAGCAGGAAAAATATTACCTCATTCAGGACAAGCACAGATACTAACCCATTAATCTGAGACTTTTTAGTGCTAATGGTACATTTAGGTGCCCCTGAATCATGCCAAATGCAGTGCATTTTTACATTAGCACTAATAACAATTGCCCATCCAGTTCCCAAGATGAAGGATTCATCTGAATTTTCCCCTTGAAAATACTTTTTTTGTGTGTTGTGTAAGCCTTTAAAATTACAGATAAGGTTCAGTCTTCCCAAACCAAGGACTAGCATACAGCTTTCTCCTTTGTAACACATGCTGCTTCCACAGTGCTCCAATTTCTTCCTCCAAGGCCTCGCATGCTTTATAAGAAATTACAACAACTTCCCTGTCCCCTCGCCCCCCCAAAAATGTTAATTGAGATGTTGTTTACATGGTCTCTTGCTCATTTAGCTTTTAGGTTGCACATGCTGTCTTATTTCAAATGTGACCCAAGACAGTCTTTTTATTTCCCTGCCAAGAAATAACTGACCACTGATTCATTATACTGAATGCCAAAGAGACTAGCAGTCATAGTGATGTATTAGCTATTTTTAAAAGTGCATTTGAATACAATTTTTTGGATAAAATTACACCCAGGATTGTCTCTAAATAATGTGCTACATAGCACACGGATGGTATTTTTATTTCCAGAGGTAATACAGCTTCTCAATTATTCCAGTCATTAGCCTTGAGCAGCTATGGCAGTTAATATATTACATGTCAGCACAAACTTTAAGCAGGTACACGTACATACATCCTGCACAGACTTGGGTAAGATATGGACAGGGAGCATATGATTGATTTAAACCAACACTTGGACTTCTACATTGGTTTTTCACTAGCATAGAAGGTCAGGTTCACTGGCCATAATGCTCTTAAGCTCTTTCCTTCCTCCTGCCCACCATGACAGCATTAGAAGTGGGTAAATACTTGATCTGTCTGCTTGTAGCTTTAGTGCCTCCCATGCTGCAAGGAGTGTTTTCAAACCACACAACTGTCCTTGCACCTGCCCTATGTCTAGAGAGAGGCCAGAGGGGTTGCTTGTTGGTGGAACAGCTGGTAATCTGCTGCCATTTGGGTTCCTCCCACTACATGGTCAGACCTGCAGTTACAAATCCACAGCCTCCCCCCTAGGTCTTCCCACAGCAAATGCCAACAGGTGAGATTGTCACCCTATGAATATTTTGTCAGAAGTGACCTTTGGAAGTCTCTCTCTATTCCAACCTCCTGCTAAGAAGAGGATGATTGCCAGTGTTAGATCAGGTCTGCTGTGGCTTTTTCTTGCAGTAACTTGAACCTCTTCCAAGGACAGCGGTTCCCCCAACACGTTTGGTGATCTGCCCCAGGGCTTCACATCTTTACCATGATGAAGTTTTTTGCCCAGCATCCAGCTTAAACCTCCCAAGCCACAATTTGTAACCTTTGCTTCTCGTTACACCATCTGCCACCACCAAGAAGAGTTTAGCTCTGTCATCTTTCCAACTGCCCTTCAAGGGACTGCTGGCTATTATTACATTGCTCTTTTGGCTCCTGCTCATGCTGTCTCTAACAATGGGATATCTTTCACAAAGGTCACCAACAATATCCTGTTGGATATTTGACAGCACTTGGCACCTATCAGCTGAAGTTCCTGTATTTGCAAACAAGCCACGTAGCATCCACGCAAGTGGGTGTGTTACACAATCACATGCCTTGAGTCAGGGTGCCAAGGGCAAGATTCTCTGCCAGGAATCTCTTAGCAGTTGCTCTGACAGTTTCCCTGCATCCTTCATGGAGAGGAGGGATGGGAGATAGTCTTTCTCTGAGCTCAGAGGTTCATCAAGCATCATCATGTAAACAAAAATACAAAACTTGTAATAAAGACAAGAATCGTCACTGAAGAATGTTTCTTTCCAGGACAAGGTTAACTCAGCCATATTCAGAAAAATCTTGTGCAAGGACATGCCAAGGAGACTGCTGTGGGGCTAAGTCCAAACAAGCATCATAGGGCAAAGGTCCAGTGTTCAGGAAGTGCCCATATGGGCATGATCATCATCATTCAAATGCTCCCTGGTTTTAGTGACAGAGCTCATGGGATGCCCTTCTCAAGAGGGTAGGAGAAGTTGTGAAAGGTGTGCAGGCAGGAACCAGGAGGAGAGAGATGGGATGTGCAAGGTAGGACATTGGCAGCACTGTGAAGAAGAGGTCTCAGCTGTTCACCCACCTGGCAGGTGAGAGGTGTCTTGTTTTAAGGGTGTTGCCACAGCAAAATCTTCTTCACAAAGTGAAGGTGCCCAACAAGACCACATCTTGGTTTCCTTCATGTAAATACAGACTCCTGAGGGCAACCTACAGTTAAGAACGACTAAATACTGCTGTATAGACATGGCTGGACCTACAGGACTTCCACTCCTTAGTGTGCACAGCCTCAGTGAGAAGAGATCAACTGGGCCGTACAAATGGCCATGCCCTTTTCTGCTGTGCAACCAGAGCCCAGGGAGAAGGAACTGATGGAAATCAAACACACCTCGAGATGCAAAACAGGGGTCCTGCAGCACACCAGAGCACAGGCAGGAAGCTGCTGGCACCAAAGCTACACAGTACAGCTTTGGTCTTCAGTCACCCCCGCTGCAGAAGGGTGGAGGGGGCCAGAAGCAGGCAACAGGAGCATCTCAATTTAGGGAAGAAATGTAGGAAAACTAGATAAAATGGTAGAATATTTAATACAGAAGGGGAAAGGGAACAGGAGCAATATCTAAAATAACAATAAAATAGATAAGGGAAGGTGGGTAGCCTACCTTACCTACAAGCCAGCACACAGCACTTAAGTCCTTTAGGCTCTCCTTTGAAAGCTATTGGTCCCTTATTTAGGACAAAATCCCAGCAACAAGAAGCTAAAGCCTCCCCCACGTCCAAAGATATATATAAACACTGATCAACTCCTTAAGATAGCTGTACCTGACTCTCCCTTCTCTCCACAACCCAAATCAGTTGCTAAAGACAGGGCCACAACTCATTAAGCTTTTCCAGCCCTGATGTTCTTAAATGTCTTATTTACATGTTCCTGCAGAAAAAATGAGAAAACAGGTATTTGGTGTCTCCTTGACAAAACAATGTTTTAATGGAATTCAGAAAGGTTTAAACATATTCCCCACCTAGGATTGGGCTGTGATTTGCCAAGGAGGAATTTCATAGTTTTTTTTTGTGAAGTGACCTAGAAAAGGCTGTGAGGCTCCACTAGCAGAGTCTTTACGCCACCACTTATCTTTTGATACCTAAACAAGGAAGTGATGCTTAGCTGCCAGATGATAGTTTGCTTCAGTGATTCAAAAAGAGCTGCTTGTTTTGTGAGTCAATGTTTCACAACATTCAGTTACAGGATCTGACTCCCAACCACCCTGATAAAGTTGCTTATGAAAAGAAAGAGATTCCTACAAGACTGTAGGTCACCTGAATTTTACAATTATAACTTTCTGTGACCTCACTGCAATAATTCTGACTGCACTTTGTCAGCTGAGTGGAAGATTATGTAATGCTGAGGAATGGCCAAAGGATTGGGATGGTTTGTCTGCACTACTGTGACCTCGGTACATTATTGTCATGTACTTGTGCCTCAGATTCCTGCTTGTGAAATTGGAGGGAACTAAACCCTCGTTTCTTCCACAGTGTGGTTATTCTGTTCATTCAGATGGTAACTTCTCAAGACAGGGCAATGCAAAGCAAAACACAGCCCATGAAGAACAATAAAGTGATAATCAATGTCCTCCATTCATTGGCATCAGCTTGCAAAAGTGATTGGGTGAATCACAGAGGCCCCTGGTTTTCAGAGATGAAGAAAAAAATCTGCTTTTGTATGAAGAATTTACAGATGATCAGTAAATTAAATCATCTTTTATTTCCCAAAAAGCCAAAAAATATTAAATAAGATCCTGAAGTATTTATTTTCATTAATGGGAAAATAAATAAAGGCAAAAGCTACTAATCTGAGACATACATGATTAAAACAGATCTGGAAAGACAAAAGAAAGAAATGCAGAGACAGCGATAGTCTCATTAAAACAGCACAGCTCATACCACCCATCACAATAAACCAAGTACTTAATTTGAGAAAGAATGACCTTTTCCTTTTCTAACTCAGGTGTGATCGGAAAGAAGAAATTCTGTTTGCCTCAGAAATTACTCATTTCTTGTGGGTTCACTTAATTCTTCTAGGTTGCTAATATAAGTGCTGTGGATCACATGGGAAGACTCATTATATGACCAGTAATATGGATGTTAAAAGACCCATAGCTGGTTGATGTCAGCTTCCTCCCAATTTCCACTCAAGCAACACTTTAAACTAGGTCAGAGCCCTAATTAACTTTGTATGAAATCTCTCTTCAGCCCATCCAGCTTCCCATTGGCTAGTTAATTAAAATCAGCACCAATCTTAGGCTGCTACTTTGCAGCAAAATAAAAAAAACCCCACAACTGCCAGTAATTATCCTTGGGGGAAGAATTAATTAGGTTACTATATGTTAAAGCTCAGCTGTTCTCTCGTAGCTAGAATCCTGTCTTGCTTGGGTTTCTGGAAGGTAACTGGGTCACAGGAATATGTGCCTTGGCTTCACCCTGTGCTGTACTTCAGTTTGGCAAATACTTGTTGCAGATAATCTCCTTAAAATAGAGGCCAGTTTCTTCCAGCTTCCTTGTTGGAAACTGGCTCCCTGAGCACCTTATAGGACATAGCAGACCTTAGCAAAGTTTGAGTCTGCACTGGTAATAAGCTGGGCTTTGCATTCATGGAGCAGCTTCCAGAAACCAAGGCATGATTTCTCTTGAGGATGTCTGGCCACCCACTGTAGGTTACTCTACAGGTGTGCTCCACATGCCTATGGCTCACAAGAAGTATCGCACCAGGTTAACACCCATCAGACGTTGCCAAGCTGAGTTAGCAACTTCTATGCAGAAAAAACTTGGGCAAGAATCTGCTTCCTGTTTTGGGATAGGTCTGTGCCACTCAACTGGCAAAAAAAGTGCTGATGCTCACTATTTCTTTAAAAGTGTGCCAATGAAGTGTCACATATTCTAACTGTGAAAATGCTATTTCATGCTTTGGGTGTGTGAGGAAGAACTGAAGAGATCAAACAAGATAATTACCATGGTAGTAAAATTAGAAAGACCATGGTAAGTAGATAGGCTGAACTGGGGATTAAAAAAAACAGAGGTCATCCCCTAGCTGGCCATCAGAAGAGTTTCCCTGCAACTGAAGGAACTTGCCAGTGTTGCACCAGAAAACTCCTGGCATTTGAAGCTGTGCATTTTGTGCTGACAATACACCTGAGTCCTAAAACCAGGCAACATTTTCTCAGTTCTTCATGTGTACTTGTTATTGGCAGTATCCAAAGGAAAATATCTTTGTGCAGCACCTCTGGGACTGACTGCCACAAACTTGCAATCAAATCCTGTATTTTTGTCTTTGCTAAGCTTTTTTCCACTGGTAACTGAAGTCCTAATGCTATTATCCATTCTTCCTCCTCTGTACAGAAAATTGCTGGCAGTTTTTTTGACAGGTTCTATAAATACAATGTCCTTAAGTGGAAAGGAGCTTGTATTTCTAAACTATATTTTAAAAGAGCAGTTCCTTAGGAAAATCCTTGGCATTGCTGCAGAGCAGAGATCAACTTGGGGTGAAATCATGCTCAGCACTGGGAGCAAAACCCACCTGGGCCATTAGGTAGTAATAAGTCTTCACAGAGGCTGTCTGTAAGTCTGTCTGAGACACCCATCTGTCTGCCTGTCACATCATGGGAGACATCACTGCCTACAACTCGTAGCCTTGTTGCTTTTCTTAAGCCCACAGAGCACAGTGGCCAGGACACTTTTCTCAAGCCAGCCTTCATACCCCATGCTTCCTTTGCTGTCCTTATCCAAGATACTGTTGTTGTTGAAAATGCAAAATGTGATGTGGTATTTTGTCTGGGAGAATAATAAAGCCATGTCTATTCCCTGCAATATGAATGTGACTGTAGGCAAATATGGCTCCTTCCAAACTCTCAGCTCTCATGAACTCTTTATCTGATTCCCAACTTTAAGATTTTTTCTTACAGATAGACCTTATCTATCTAAAGTTTATCTTTATTGCCTTTGTGCAAAACATGATCACACCATGAGAAACAGGACACACAACGATTACACATTTTAGAGGGAAAAAGCCACAACTATAAAACCTTGATTATCCTAGGACTTGTTCTCTTAATACAATAGTTGCAAGGCAATGTGTGATGGAAACAATGATAATTATTTCCTCTTCCAATAAAAGCGGTACTTTACTGTTCATAAAGCAGTTCATATTTATCTCTTTGCACATTGAGATACGAAGCACCCAAAGATCTAAAAAGGAATGTATTGTTTCTATTTTTAGATTAATCCTTAATAACCTGGCTTATATTTGTGTTAGTGTTATGCTGCCACACACAGCCAATTCTTGCATCCTTCTTGTGTCCTGGAAAAGACATGGCCATTTAATTCTACCTGCTTTTCCAGGTGTACCCAATCCTGGTGGTGTCTGAGCCTCATTCTGAAATTAATTCCTCTATCTTTACCACAAGATATTAATCCTGACTTGATTCCTCTGTCTCCTCAGAACCTGTACCACCAAATCACTGTATAAAAGCTCGGAGCTGGTGGGGCAGAGCTCCACTCCATGGTTCCTCCATGTTCTTACTTCCTCAACACATTCCCTCATGGTATTGTGAGCACAGATGGGAAAAAAACCTGCTTCTCTGACTTAATGAACCAGCTGGGAGTTTTCTCCTGCAAAGGGAAATCTGTACCAGCTGACTCTGAGATCACACAATCACAGGAGGGTAGAGGTGAGGAAAGGACCTCTGGAGGTCATCTGGGCTAACCCCTGCCCAAGCAGGACCACTTAGAACTGGTTGCCCTTGACATTGTCCAGCCATTGCTCAGGACAGATGAAGAATGGCTGCCTGAACCTGTGAAAACCTTGGAGAAAGCCCAAGGTCCCAAATAATGTGGCACATTTCAGCCTGATTACCTTAGTTTCATCTCCCTTTTTCCATGTCTCCCCTGGTCAAGCTGCTCTCCTCTTGGGTGGGGTTGGCTCCCATTGAGGTGTGTAGCACAGCACAGACAAAACAGATGCCATGGGGAAGAGGAGGAAGAAATGGGCAGCATGATGCAGAGGTGACAGAGCCAAAGGCTTTGCCCCTGGTGTGTGGGATTTATTGATATGATTATCAATGTGGGGCTCAAGGGAAGGATTTGTAATTTGTCATTGTAGCAGGTCAGGCTTGGTTGCTGCCAAGCAAGTCTGATGCAGTTGGAAGGTTGTGTCTGAAGCTGGTGATGGGAAGGCACTGTAACACTTGGCATTCAATGGTTTAGCAAACTCCAGCATCAAAGAAATAGATTCACCTGACAGTTCTGCACTTCACCCTGGCATTATGTAACACCAGCCTTCTGCAGTATCGATAACTTATTTGAAACTGTCGATGGAAGAGCTGCAACCTCGCTCCTTAAATTGCTTCCTGGGGAAAGGATCCTTTATGAGGCCAGGCTTTCTGCCAGGTAAGTTAGTCACCCATGGCAGGACTCCCGTGGAGAAGAGAGCTGCAGAACATGCCCCAGCACTGCTCCACAAAAAACATGGGAAAGCAGACAAATGACTCCATGTTTTTATGTCCCATGTGTCATTGATCATTCTCTTTCCAATACAGCATCAGGTCTGTTTGAGGTATTAAGGAGAAAGGGTGTTTGTGGATAAACAACAGCCCTGCATGAACAAACATGAACATGAGCCACAGGATGGTAAGTGTGCCCCTCTGGGAATTGCTACAACTTAAGAAGAAGGTCCTGGATTCAGCAAAACACTAGGAACCTGCTATATTTGAAGAACATACACACTAATATTGGCCTTGAAGGTCCTGCTGACCTGGGAAGAGCACTGGCTCCTTTCCCCCATGACAGATGTGGGTACCATCTCTACAATGTTCCCAACCCTCATCCTCCATCAAAGAGACATTCAATGAGGAATCACTATGAGGCGTCAGAGGATGGATGAGACCACAGTGTTAAGGCCTAAACTACAGTGTACCAAAGTCAGCATGTGCTCATTGATGGATACAGATGCTGGATCAGGCCTTTAGCAAATAACTAATTGCTTCTGTAGTTGGGCACAGCTGAGTAGAGTACTTGTAGGGGACTTGTACACATGTTTTCCAGCTAACAATTTATTCCATGAATAATCTTCCACTATGCAAACAGCCATACTGAACACAGGATTACAATGCAATTAAGGGCTGGAGGATGAAACCCTGAAATAAGATGCAGAGTAAATAAAGTATGATATTAGAACTATTGAGTAATGTTTACAAATAGGCAGATAATGAAGTCAGGGTAGTGATGAGTCACAAGGCTTCACTGCTTCCTGAGCTTATAAGCAAAACTGTTCCCAGTGCAAAGCCATGGTGCTATTTTTAAACAGCTACTGTCCATAAACAGAGGTTGTAACCTATCTGTGACTGGGCAAATAAAGGTGACAATGTCACCCAGGTCATAAATTTTTGGCAGGAGCTCAGTGTTATTCTGTGCAAGTCACTCTCCCTGCTATCTTCTCAGCTAGTGACAATTTTGCTTTTTATTTTTTAATGTGCTTGTTTTCTTCTGCTCGGTGAGATAAATACGGTGAGAAAAAACAAGGGTTACTTGTCTAGGCAGTGTGTGTATATTTTCCTATTTTCTGAATCCACATACTGGTTTTGTACTATATTGACAAAGTGGAAAGGGTCTTTGGGATCTGTGTTGGGACCCTCACAGAAGACATTTTATTTGAGGAGTTAGTGACCATGAACAGACCAGATCTGCCCTGCTAGGCATCAGATGGAGGGCTTGATCAGCTCCTACATTAGCACAAGTTCCCACTGCAAGGGAATCTGCTGGAGTCCTCAGTGCCAGCCTGTGCTGTGTACTGGTGGGTGTTGTGACAGAGGCCAGTCCAGGCTGTCAGAAGAAAATACCTGGTTTTGTTTATTACACAAACTGAAAGGCACCATGGCATGGTGGGGAGGCAGAGCCTTTCCATGGACGGGATCTGCATAGCAGGCCATGGGAAAACCCATCTGGAATCTGTCCCATGCTGTTTGCAAGCCACATTCCCAGCTAAAGGGATGCAGGATTTACTGGCTATCTGCATTCCTATTTTTATTCTACTGTATTAAAATATTTATTTTATTATGCCATTTGTTCTTCAGACTTTCTTATTGATATCTGGAAAAGCTGTGCACCATCTCACCCTCTTACCCTGCCAGTGGTGCAGAACAGGATCTTGATGACCTGGGACACAAGGTGCAGTCAGGTCAGGAGAAGAACAGCTCATGTGCCACTTCTGAGGCACAGCCTGCAGCACCAGATCAGTCTTTCAAACACCCGAGGGGGAAAGAGATGCTGGCAGTCAAACTTTTTCAACTCCATAGTCTGTAATAGTTAAATTTAAAACAATTTTTTAAAAAAATGTTTTAACTCAGTTAATAAATATAAAACCATGTAGTTTGACAAATGCTTTTCTTATTGAAATAAAAAAGGTTTTCTGAATACAAAACCTCGCTCTGTGTGAAGTTATTTGACAAAAAACCCCCATAATTCTCTATTGAAATTAGAAAATGTTAAAGGTCTGGAGCATGTTGCAAAACAAAGCAAACAGAAATAAACAGGAAATAAGTTACTGTGTTGTCATAATATATTAAGGTCAGTTCCCCTTGCTTTGGATTTAAACTATAACCTTTCCCAATGTGTATTTTTTTCAAGGAATTTTTCTCTCTCCTTTTTTTTTTCCCCTGTGACTGCTGCTTTTCCGTTCCTGCTTTAGTTAACTTATTCCCCTTGGACCTCTAGAAAGTTCAAAATAAATAAACTTTATCTCTACTTCACAGCTGGGGGTGACAATCCCTATGCAAAAGTCACAAATTGAACTTCAGAATATGTCAAACCCTGGTTGTTCATTTACTGTCTTTTCAATTACTTTGACTTAAATCAGCCTGATCTTTGGTTGGTTCAGGATCCTTTGCAGAAGATCCATGGGATAAAGGAATTAAAAAACATACATAACAGTTTGTTGAGGCAAGGCAACTGTCCAGAATGAGCCTACTCCATTCAATATCCTCCCTGGGCAGAAAGAGTAGGATTTTGCAGCTACTTTTAACACCCATTCCCTAGAAAACTCCTAATTTCAGTCAGCATTTGAGACTCTTTACAGATTTTGACTCCATGCACACAGTCCTGAGAAAGAGAAGCTCATTGAGTGATCACACTTGTTTCTGTTTGATTCTCAGCATTCATTAATCTAAAAGACCTTATTGTGGCCCTTCAATACTTAAAGGAGCCTTATGAAAAATATGGAGAGAGACCTTTTACCAGGGCCTGTAATGACAGGGCACAGAGTAATGGTTTTAAACTCAAAGAGGGTAGATTTAGATTGGACATAAAAACGAAGGTGGTGAGGCACTGGGCCAAGCTGCCCAGAAAAGTTGTGGATGCCTCCAACCCTGAAGTGTTCAAGATCAAATTGGATGGGGCTGAGTAACCTGGTCTACCAGAAGGTGACCCTGCCCATGGCAGGACTAGGTGATCTTCAAAGGTCCTTTCCAACAGAAACCATGCTATGATTCCGTATTCTTTAAAGCTTTCTTCCAACTCAAACCATTCTGTAATTCTAATTCCAGGGAACAAATGTGAATGTTTAGTCTCCAAAAAAAGCATTTTGAGTTTCATATTATGCTTTAACACAGCTTATATTCTGAGCTCCCAGGATATTAGAACTCTGATTTAATAATGTTAAAAACTGGTTCAGTTCTTAAGGGCTGTAACTATTGGTGGAACAATACTTTGAAAGAAAAGAGCAGAAATAATTATAGCTGCATCTTGGGCTGAAAGAGAGCAGGGAAACACCACAGGCTTGCCATGAACACTAAGGGATCATTTCTCTGTTCTCTCTTTACTGCTTATGCTACACATTTATTTTTACTTGAAAAAAAAAGAAAGTTCTGTAATACTGTGCACAGCTGGCTGCAATTCAATACTATCAGAATTTAAAGGCAAATACTTTTTCACCTCAGGATTAAGTGGGTGCTGCTTATGGAGGAAGACACCTCTCTGCAACACTGCCTGAGCTCAAGGCAATAATTAACAAAATTGCCTCAGATTAATTCCCTGAAAATCAGAGGGATTTTTTGCATCCCAGAGAAATGCAAAGTGCAACAAAAATATACTTTCTGCCCTGAAGGTCTTCTAGAGTAACTCATGTAATAACATCTTCAAGTGACTGATGATGACCCCAATACAATTCCCCCTTTCCTGCCAGTAGCACTCAGAGGGAAAATGCTGCAGTTTGTGGAGTGCTGGTCAGGGTTCAGGATGACCAAACTCAGCCTGGGACTGCACCACAGCTCTTCCTCACTGGGAGTCTTCCCCATAGAGTAATCATTATTTCCTCTGACTTCTCAGCAGGGTCAGATCCCTAGAGGAAGAGCTGCAATACAGCATGGAGGTTTTGCCCGTCTGTGGTTTTTCCAGCAACCAGCAGTTTCCCGAGTTTGGGAATAGCAGCTGAGCTTCATTGGCTGCAATCTCACTGGCAGAGCTGCCAGCACCAACAAAACAGAGCCTCACACCCTTTAGTTAATCAGTCATCCATCTGTCTGCAGCTTGCACTGGCCTGGCACACAGGCTGGGGGGGTCAGGCCAGTACTCCAGCACACCTTGATGTCTTTTGGGCTCATGGCTGAGAGCAGGTGAGGAGGATTTTCAGTGCTATTCTGTGATTCACAGAAATGAGCATTCCCATCAACAAACAAGCAGCGAGATCTCACTACCTCACACCAGTTACAGCCTATGTAGCGTTTACTTTGCTTCTATTAGTCCTAGTACCTTTTTTTTTTTGTGAGAAATCCAGCCAACACTCCAGTGGATTTTATATTGTTTCAGAAGTTTATCTATACATGTCTTGGGTGAACCTGATAAACCAGTTCCTGCTGCTGTTACACAAATGTTGCACATTGTTCAGCTGTGCAGTGTGTCACTTTTATCACTGATCTTGCATTTTCTTGTGGTTGGTCTTAATTTTTAAGGCTTTGACTCAAATGTGAATGGCAAACCTAGGAACAGCTTCACATAGAGAGAGCCACCGAGAAGAGCTCTCAGACTCAGCGAGAATGTTGTCACCTTTGAGGTTACATACATCTGTATCTATCTTCAGAAGTTTGGAAGTGTGAGTTCTTCCTCCCAGCACGGAGAATAGGAGTCGGAATTGCTCCAAGGGTTTCTTGGTTTGTATCTTGTTCGTCTTAAACAAAAAAACCCCACAAACTCTTTTTTGGATATTTCCAATGCTGTGGGCAGAATAGGCAGGCTTTGCTTACAAGAGCTCAATTGGTTAAAACTTGGTTGTAATAATGCCAAGGTCATGGGTTCAATCCCCTGTGTGGGCCATTGACTTAAGAGATGGACTCGATGATCCTTGTGGGTCCCCTCCAACTCAGAATAGTCTGTGGTTCTGTGAGTTATTGGCTAAACATGACAGAGAGAGACAAGAATACAGAGTAGGTATAAAGTAAATGACATGTTCTCTCATTTTCCATCAGAAGTCCACTTTGAGTTCACTCACCGACAACTGTCTCTGTTTTAAACCTCAAGAGATAAATCTGCTTGAGCTGCTCTTTCTACAGCTCCATGGTCAAAGCCAACAGTTCCCTGGCAGCTAAGGAAAACTCACCTTGTAGCTGCTGATGTCCCCACTCATATCAAGACGGCACTAACACCCATCCAGCCTGAATTCAAATTGTTTCAGCCCACTAACCAAATGCAAAACTAACCTAATTAAAAAACAAACAAACCAGCAACAAAACAAAACCCAAGATAAACAAAACCTTCACACTTTCTGAGACAGCTATTCTAGCTCAGTGAAAGTTTAGACAAGGGCCAGAGAGAGTACAGAGGGCAGGCAGGAGTGCAAGTGCAGGCTGTAGCCAAATGTTAGACTGGCTTAAGGCAGGGACACTTAATTTCTCCTTAGGGTGAGCTTTGCTCACAGGAAAGACACTGGGTTTCTGGGGTATGGCTGCATTGCCAGGAACAACAGGGCAGTAAATCTGGGGTTACTGCATGGGAAGTGATATCTAATAACTATAAACAGGAAGAAATATCAGTCAGACTGTACTTTTAATGAATTTGATGTCAATAATCAAAACTTAAACACATTTCTCTGTCTTTAGGAGTATGTGGGGCAAATGGAAGAGAAATTAAAGTGAGAGGATAGAAAAAGCCAACTTTCCCCCCATTGGATTTGTCCCAATTACTTTCTCCATATCAGTATATTCACTACAGGCACACTTCCAGAAATGTTGAGTCTGGAAGTACAGAGATCCAATGGACAATAAGTAGCATATTTCTTCCCCTATGGGGCCTTTATGGTTCACATGGTCACTGGGAACACCACTGTCCTTCTCCCCTGCAAACCCCTGGGCACCACCACACCACAACCTCATGTTACCTATTGCCAGCCCTGACCTGCAGAGTCCAAAGGAAGCACTTGCATCACTGCCATTGTTGTCTGGCAGAGCATAAAATTCGGACTCACCTTTCATGTGAAGTACAAACATGACTTTTGAAATGGGATTTTAAACCACACCAGACTCAAATCTTCCTGCTGTCATAGGAAACCCCGTTTCTCCTTATCTTAGGGTAAGTGTTCCTCCTTATTGTTGAGATGAAAAAACTCAACCAAACAAACCCCAAACTAATCAACCAAGCAAAACCCCCCAAAGCAAAACAATCCTACAGAAAACAAAAACACATTATCTGTGTCATATGCCACAACTGATGTTCTTCATTTGCAGACCAGGCTTGTCTCTTACACAGTGAAAATGGGTGCTGCTGGCAAAAGTAGCATAGGAAGTCTTGAGTACAATTTCAGAGACAACAATATGGAGACAGTAACACAAGAAGATTTTGTGCAAGGACAGAAGAGAACAGCTCGTAATTGGCATGTTGACAGAGCCAGGAGTCCACAGGATAGCATATATACATTCCTATATACAAAAATAAACCAAATATGTTATGCATATAACCTACTCCACAACCTAAGTTTTATATATATATATATGTATACACACACACATAAAAAATGGTCTATAGAACTTACTCTAGTTATATTAAAAAAAACACTAAGAATATTTCCTATTTGTAATTGCCTTCAGCCAGTTCAAATGTGGTGCTTTGGTTGTGTGGTCCTTAAGTTTTTAAGTGTTTCACAAACAAACAAAGCCGCCACCACCACAAAAAAAACCCAACCCCAAAACCAAAGCAACAAAAACTCCACAAAACCAAAAAACCCAAAATTATAAATGTTTCATTTCAGAAACTAGAAACCAGCTTAGATCAAGAAGTAAATCATGCTGACACCCTCAACACTAGATATGTCTCATTTCTAATGCAAATCTAATTTCTGCAATATTGTGTTAACACCTGGAGGTTTGTAAAGGGTTTTTTTTTGGAAGTTTTCTGTTGTAAATTTTGTTTACTACTGATGCCAGATCATATCTGAAAATTAATATTGTTGGAAAATGACTGAATTTTCTACGGAAGAAAGTGAAATATCTATAACTGTTCCTTACCATGTTATAAATTTGGTAATTGTTAATAGTGGCCACATGAGGGCTGCGTTTTATATTTATATTTTATACTGGTTACTTTGTTATTTTATATTAAGTGATGCTCCTGTAGTCCACCTTGCAAAGCTCTATAGAATATGACATAAGTATTAATTCTTACTGAAGAATGTCATAATAAATTAACTTTCACCTCCTCATAAAAGTTGGAAGTGGGAGGAGTGGAATCAAAATTGTTTAAAAAACTTCCCAGTCTATAAAACAAATGTCACAGAATCCTAGAATGGTTTTAGCCTTGAGCCCTTCCAGGGAGAGGGTATTCACAACTTCCCTGAGCATCCAGTGTCTTGCTAACCTCTGAGTAAAGAATTCCCTCCTAACCTCTAGTCTAAATCTCCCCTCCTTCAGTTTAAAACCATTTCCTCATTATTATGTGCCCCCTCCAGCTGCCTTGTAGCCTCTTCAAGTACTGAAAGTGACTCCAAAGTCTCCTTGGAGACTTCTCCAGGCTGAATAACTCCAGCTTTCACATTCTGTCTCCACAGCAGAGGTTCTCCAGCCCTCTGAGCATTTTGGAGCCTTCTCTGCACTTATTCCAGCAAGAGCTTCTTCCTTCTGATGTTGGAGACCCCAGAACTGGATGCAGCACTTTGGGTGGGGTCTCACCAGAGCAAAGGGGACGAACCCCCTCCTTTCACCTGCTGCCCACACTGGTTTTGATGCAGCCCAGGGTACCTTTAGCTCTCTGGGCTGCAAGTGCACATTGCCAGGTCATGTTAAGCTTCTCATCCACCAACACCCCCAAGTCCTTCTTCTCAGAGCTCTTCTCAATCCATTCTTTGCCCAGCCTGTACTGGTGCTTGGGATTTCCCTGACCCAGGTGCAAGGCCTTGCACTTGGCCTTGTTGAACTTGATGAGGTTTGCACAGGCCCTCCTCTGAAGACTGTCAAGGTCCCTCTGGATGACATCCCTTCCCTCTCGAGTGTCAACCCATGACACATGTTGTCACCTTTGCTATCAGCACACCTGGTCCTCATATTAGACAATAATCTCTCCTAGCTAGACAAATCTGACCTAGAGTAGAATTCCTCTCTCCATCCACACCTTCTTAGAATCATAGAATTGATTGGGTTGGAAAAGACCTCCGAGATCATCAAGTCCAACCCTTGGTCCAACTCCA
This sequence comes from Sakesphorus luctuosus, assembly GCA_013396695.1. Classification (NCBI taxonomy): domain Eukaryota; kingdom Metazoa; phylum Chordata; class Aves; order Passeriformes; family Thamnophilidae; genus Sakesphorus; species Sakesphorus luctuosus. Next base: position 51,910 of record VWZD01005121.1, on the reverse strand, counting down.
GTCCCTTTACCAGATCATGGCACTCAGTGCCATGTCCAGTCTCAGTTTAAAAACCTCCAGGGATGGTGAATCCACCACCTCTCTGGGCAGGCCATTCCAATGCCTGATTACTCTCTCTGGAAAGAATTTTTTTCTGCTCTCCAACTTCAATTTCCCCTGGCAGAGCTTGAGCCCGTGGCCCCTTGTCCTATTGCTGAGTACCTTCTAGGCTCCCCCACTGTAGGCATTTAAAAAGTTTTATACACAAACTTATCTTCTTGCTTAATTCTTATCACTCACTTCTCTGATGTGTTCCTAAGCTCCCTGACAAACTGTTACCTCGTCCACAGAGAAAAATATATTCTACTGTATTACAGGATCCATTACAGAAAAAATGCCTTTGCACAATGGGCCTTTGCCTAATAATCCTTTCTCATCAGTCTTGATGAGACTGAGAGGCTTTTGCTACTCTAACAACATGATTCTGTCCTGCAATTTTTATTCTTGCCTTCCAGTCTCTTAGCATCACTTTTCTTTAGTGCCTATAAATTGTACAGATTTCACATTAGGTGATGATACAGCAATATTCTCAGTGGCAGAGGAAAGGTCAGAAGTGCATTTTCAAGTACAAGTGACTCTACAAAAAGATGAAAAAACATTAATGTAATACTGCATGCCTAATGCTATCCCTTCAGTTGAGTAATTTTATGAGCTATTTTTACTCACAATAACCCACCAGACTGAAAACAACTGCAGAAAAATCAAGTGCAGTAAAATAGGGAGAGCAATTTATCTAAATAGGCAGCTTTCATCAGCTGCAAGCCCTGGTGTCAGTAAAACCAGATCACTGGAACTGATAATGCATACTGTGAAAGAGGAAGAAGCACAGCTGTAATTTGATGTTCACAATCTTTCTAACTACTTGGACTATCAATGAAGCTTGATTATAGGTTGAACCTATAATTCTGGCAACTGAAAAAGATATTACATTGGCTACAGAAGTGGGCAGAAAACTTTGAAGGCATTTCCTAGTGCCTTTTTAGTATAGGTTTGCTAGTGTACTGCATACATTAGTCTCCACCCCTTATTTTCCTGCACTTGGGCAAGTATTCATCCTACTATTTATAAACCCCAGGCTGTTATAGTCCCATTGGACTTCATGTCTCAACTAGTATAGCCCCAATGCTGCTTTGATACTCTACCTATGGCACACAACACCTCCAACCCCCTTCATTCTCTATTGTCAGGGCTGGGAGCAAGATCCAGTTATAAGGCAGGGTCCACAGTGTTTGTACCTTTTAGCATCTTCTTTTTAGCATGCATCTTGTAGCTCCTTCACTCCTGCTCAGAGACTTCACGACAACAGTATCTTTGCCAGAACAAAGACAAATAATTTTGCCAGACAGTACTGGGTAAGTACCAGCAACTCTTATTAAGCTTATCAATTCTTACTGAAGAGGAAAACATGACTTCCAGCATGTGCACACATAGCTTAAATAGAGTTTGTATTTGCACACTTGAAACAGATCTTGTAATCTTGTCTTTCTGGATCTCTTTGGGACTTTTGCAATCAGCACCTCAATTCAATGCAGGTTTTATGATATAAAACCCCATTTCCTTGGTTTTGATTTTGGTTGGGTTTCTTTAATTTTTTTATGTAAACAAGAAAAGCAGACCACCAATCTTAACTTTTTGGACAGATATTTACGAAGAGTTCTATAAACTCATCTGTGTGCTCTAATGGCTGTAGAGTTCTGTATCATCTCAAGGAGTAGCTGAGACTTGCCTGCTGCATCATGGCAAAGTCTGACCTTATCTCATCCAACTACATTGAAGCAACTCCTTGAGGAGGAGGAGGAGACAAACAAGTATACTGCCAGGCTTCATTAAATGTAGACTTTCTTCAGGTTAAGTAAGCTAACACAGAACAGTATTGCCATCCCACTCTTTCCCTACTTGCTCTACACTGAGCTCAAGATTTATGAACGTTCCTAATTAGCTGATTTTGTTTCATTCAGCAAGACCAAGAAATAGTGCAGTGGAAAAGCCTTATCAAAGAAGAATGAAGAACATAATCTCTGATTTTGACAAACTTGAGTTATCTTTAAAGAGCAAATTGCCCCTTGAAATTGCCATGACAAATCATGCCATTCAGAAACAGCTGTTTCCTCTTAATGCAGCATAGAAATTCCTGCTAACATTCCTTCCAAATAAACATATACTATTCTATCCCAGTTGTACATCAAATTCCTTGAATTAATAAATCTTAAAAACAGGGAAGAGAAAACAAGAAGAAAAATGCTTTTCTAAAAAGTATTTTCCCTGAAGTTTCTTCATCCTCTTTCTTCAACTCACTGGTGAATACACCTGTTGAAATGATGGCTCCTAATGTTCACTTAAATACGAAGGGTTTGTAAGTAGAGTAATTCACATCCATGGCACTTCATTCAACAGGCACTTCTCACCAACACTCCCTCCTCCTTACCCAGAGGAATTTCTCTTATCTTTTTCACTTCAAAATAAACTGCTTTCAGCTATCATTTCCTTTTACTGCATAACTTCCCCTACCTTTCTTTCCTTTAAGCAGAGTGCTCTGATCTTGCAATACTCACACACAGACCTCAGAAATTCAGAAGCATTACACACTTCTCTGATATAGAACATCCAACGTTAACATTTCTTTTCCCTACAACATCCAGGGCTGTGCTGCAAGTCACTTATAAACATGGCTACATTTGCAGGGGATGAATGAATGGAAAATAGCCCTCTATTTAAATGACAGATGGAAAGACAACACAGAGCAGCATTCTTGTAATGGCACGAACTTCCAGTGCAAGGCAAGATAAATGGTTTCTCTGCATACTCAAAAGACAGTTTCTTTGTCAGCTGACACAAGTTGTATAAAGCAGAAGCAAATTACTTACCGAACTCTTTATGCAAGCTTATTATTAGAGTGACAGAACTGGTGAAATTATTACAACTTCATAGCTCAGCTACAAAACACAGCACAAGGTCCTTCCAAAACGCAGAGGAAAACAGTTTCCCTTTATCTGCTAACACTTTGTTGGTTGAATTCCAGCGGGCTTCCCTCATTGTCATAAAATCAGGTCTCAGGAAGGTTACCAAGTTGTAGTCCAAAATACAACACTACCTTTTAGTGTGACAAGTCCCTTCAGGGTCTTCACCAGACAGTCTCATCTACCCTGAAACAAAGGTAAGTATCACAATTAAACTTTGCCTGCAGCTTCAGAACTCCAGCAAGGGCATTGCCACAACGGTTTGACTTGGCACCAGTGCTGTGAAGGCACGTTTTTAGCTGTACCATGAAGGGACAGCCTTTTTGTTAGTGTGATTGGACATGTGGGCAGCCAGATGTGTATGCAGAGAGAGACAGAGCCTGCACAAGAGCAGGGGTGCTTTGGGACCCTAAGATTAGCTCAGCTGGTTAGAACTTGGTGCTAGTAACACCAAGGTCATGGGCTCAAACCCCTGCATGGGCCATTCACTTCAGAGCTGGACTCGGTGATCCCTGTGGCTCCCTTCCAACTCAGAGCATTGTGCGTGGGGCAGGGCACACTGGCACACTCCGTTTCTGTGGGTAATGGAGGTTGCAGCCTGCTGGCAGGGCTGGGACGCCTGCACAGGTCAAAAACACAGATACAGACAGCCACCATCAAACCCACAGAGACCAAGGCCCTGCAAGGAAGCGTGCTTGCCACGAAAGAGCCATCGTGCCCCTGATGCCACAGGCTCGCAGCCATTGCAACCCAACGACAGCTCAAGGAAGTGGGGCTGCCTGTCCTTGAGGCAGCGCTCCCGCTCCCAGGCTGGGTGCCAGGGCAGGGTGCCCTCAGAGGGATGGAAAATGGCAGCGGAGCCCTCCCTCCCCTCGGCAAGGCCATTGCACAGCTGTAAGCTCTCGGTCCTCAGGTCGCCCCAGGCCCACAGACACACCGGCCGCGCCCCCCTCCACTCAGAGTACAACGCCCCACCGCCTCGCTCCTTCCCTCCCTCCGCTCCAAGGCTTTCCAGGGAACGGCGCGGCCTCCTCCCGCCCGCCCCGCTCGCTCCCGATTGGCTGGGCCAGGCCGCGGAGAGTGACGCGGCGGCCGGGGCGGGTCACGTGTGTCACCCCCGGTTGGCCCGGGGGCAGCTGGAACTAGTGCGCGGCCACGCCGTCCCCGCCGGCCCCGGGCGGCGGCACAGCGAGCCCGGGCAGCGCCGCCGCTGCTTCTGCTGCGGCCC
>VWZD01005121.1:0-46785 GCA_013396695.1 Sakesphorus luctuosus | reverse complement strand
AGTCGGCACCGCCGCCCGGGTGCCGCGGCGGGGCAGTGCGGGCGCCGGGCGCGCCCCCGGAGAGCCGCGGTGCGGGCAGGGCGCTGAGGGAGGTGGTGCCGCGGGCTGCAGGCCGGGTGTGCCGCGACCTGAGTGGCAGCGTGCCTTGGGAAGCGGGACATCGCCTGCAGGTTCCTGGGAGCAGGGCGGTGCTGCGGCGCGGCGGTGCCGTGCCGGGGGCGGCAGTGGGCGGTGGCCGGGCCCGGGCTACCCCCGGTGGGCGCGGCTTGGCCCGTGGCTCCGTTTATTTACGTCCCCGCCTAAAGCGCTGCCCGGGGCGGTCCCGGAGCATTATGTAAGGGCCGGGAGGCCGGGGCAGGGACGCCTCACTTCGGCGGTGCGGCCAGGAGTCCCCTCTCAGTGTCCATCTGTCCGTCCGTCGGTGCGGGCAGCGAGGTGCGGCGCGCTGGGCTGGGCGCACTGCGGCGCCGCTGGGCTCGGCTCGGCCCGGCCCGGGGTGGGGGGTGTGCTCCGCGCTGCTCTTTGTCTCTGCTTCGGACTAAAGGAACGCACCGATGCTGCTTGTGGTTTGATATTGGTGATATCGTAGGCACTAGTGAGGCTGCTCTAGATTAATCTAGGCTTTAAGAGTTAATCTAAACGTAGTTACCTGTGTCCTAACGAGGGACAGAGTCCTTCTGCTATTTTGCTTCCTTTTTCCTTTTCACTCAGTAGGTTGTCTTGCAGGGTGTTGCTGTTTTGATTTCAAAGTATTTTACGTGATAATGATAGCGTGAAATAGTCGATAATTAAAATTATTTTTATCACATTTTTCTATTCTAGCATTGCTTCCTGTAAATAACTCTAGAAGATACTAAAAAAACCCCTAGAATGCTGTTGGTTTTGAATGGATACTATTAGTTTTAACTGCCACGTAAGTAATCTTTCAGTAGAGCAGGTTGCTCCCCAATCAAATGCGTACAGGCTTTGGAAAGCCGTTAAAAAAGTGGTTTGCTGAGAGCTGTGGGGAGCATTATAGATGTTATTTGTCCATGTCATTCCTAAGCGAGGAATGTTAGCATGATCACAAAGAGCTAAATTGCTACCTGCCTGAGATCTTGTCAGCCAAACGTTAATAATAAACAGCACTTCAACAAAGAGCAGTCAAACTGATGCTGTTCTGTTTTAGTTGCCCCAGCTGTTTCCTGTCTGTCTCAAGAACTTTACAGAACTGCTGTAGCATAGCTAAGAGGGAAGTGCCTGATACGTGGACAAGTATTTGCAAAATGCTGGAAACAATTAACTTATTTTTACTTAAAACCAAGTGGATGTATTATAACTGAACAAGGTGTCTTATGTTTGGTTATCAGGTCTGACTTGGCCCTGCTGGTGGGTAGTTAAATTGACACTGAGAAGATATTTCTGTCTGTTGCTATATATTAACATGTTATTTCAGAAGTAGCACTTGGGCTTTGTTGCTTTCTAAATGTCAGTATGAGCCTGTTGGTAAAATTTCAGCCTTTGAATCAGAATAGCACGTCCAGATTTTCTGTGCAAGTTTGTTTCCTGTTCTGTGTTAATACTGCAATGCAGAATGAGAGAGCTGCTGACTTTCTGGTTGTCCTTTCTCATGCAAAGTGCAGTAGGGGGGGCGAGAAGGAGGGGGCAGGAAGAACCTTCTAGTTGTTTGGGTGAACATGAAGGAATTGATACTGTAATGCTGTTTCTAAAAATTCTCCTCTGGTTGTTAGAGTGAATGCAATGATAGGTATATCCTCCAACCTTGTTCTAAAATCCAGGTGTTGTGAACTATTGTGATGTAATTTTATTACATACCTGATTTGTTACTTTAGATGTATTCCGTGATATTCTGATACCTTTTTAGAACAGACCACAAGCAACAAAATCTGTTCTTTGTACTACAAGGTTAATCAGATTTCACTTGTTACTGTTGAAATATTATAGTCTGAAGTTGCACGAGTTGATATTTTTCTGATCAAGAGGCTGTGAGTAAAAATGACGAAACTGTCTTAGGCTCGTGTCTCTTTGTTCAGCACAGCAGCAAATCTGATGCACGGTGGGTGTTCTATTGCTGCGTGTGGTGCAGCTTTTAGGAAGGTGAAATCGAAGTGCAGTGCCTTTGTCTGGCAGTGCTTGGCAGTGTTCAGGTGCGTGGGGCTGCAAGGGGCTGTGGTGCCCAGTACCAGGGTGTACTCCCAGCTGTCAGATGTCTTGGCTGGGGCTGAGGCACCTTTCCCCTGCTTCAGCCTGGAGCTGCACCTCTCCTGGGTGTTGATGAGTCTCATGAGTCTCCTCCCTTAAGGTGGAGAAGGTCTGCTTGAAATGAAAGAAATAAAAGCAAAAATACTGCAGCCTTCTAGTTCTTGCCCTATTGATCTTTATATGCAGAAAAATGGAGAGATATTTTGAAATAATTGAGCATATATTTACTTTGTGCAGTACTAGGATTGTGTGCTGTGGTCTGTGATGAAATGTGTGTTAATATTTTGAAAGAGCCTGTTTGTGCGTAGATGGTGGTGGGTTGACCTTGGCTGGATGCCAGTTGCCCACCAAGCAGCTCTATCATTCCTCTCTTCAGTGGGTCAGACAAGGGAGAAAATAAAATGGAAAAAGCCTCACAGCTCAAGGCAGGAGGCAGTTTAATGAAGGAAAAGCAGAGGTCATGCACATAGAAGCAAGGGAAAACAGAAAATTGTATTCTCTGCTTTCCATCAGCTGGTGATATCCAGCCACTTCCTGGGAAGCAGGGCTTCATTATTTTAATTTTTTTTTTATCCTTGAGCAGACGTCATATGATATGGAATGTCCCTTTGGTCATTTTGGCCACCTGTCCTGGCTATGTCTCCTCCCAAGATCTTGCCTGCCCCCAGCTTACTGGTGATAGTGAGGAATGTTGGAGAGACTGCACTGATGCTGTGTGAGCACTGCTCAGCAGTAGCCAAAACTCTGCTGTGTTATCAACACCTTTCTAGCTGCCAGTACAAAGCACAGCGCTGTGAGGGCTGTTGTTCCGAAAATTAACTCTGTCTCAACCAGGTCCAGTACAATGGTCTTATTTTTTCTACAGCTAACTAAGGAAATTCAGTAATACAGCAGTTAAAAGTATTTTTATATTAAAAATCAGATGTTTGAACGTATTAAAATGCATTCTAGGAATTTCCTGGCACCTGGGTACCGAGCTGTCTCACTTTATCTGATTACCTTTGAAAAATCCCATTAGGTACCTATAAAAATTTATTTTCTCAGGTATCTTAAAAAATCACCTGTTAATAAGGTCATTTGTAAGATGTATTTTTTATCTCAATGTTTCAACCATTGCCTGTAGACCAGCAGAATCACAGCCTCACAAACCTGTTTGAGTTGCTATTAAAAATATCACTTGTATTGAAAGAGAGTGTAATCAGGCTTCATGACTGCTAAGAATTTTTATGACACTGACATTTGTTCAGTGTTTGTAAGTGAGGCTGTTGCAGTTCAGGATTTTCCCAGATTGTATTTAGCTAAACCAGAAAAGGCTGTGTGTAAGGCATGGGAGAGCAAACAGCCAACACCTCTTAAAAGGTACTGGAAAGGTTAAGGAAATTACAGGTCAGGCAGAATAATCCACTAAAGCTGAAGGGTGGTGTAGGGTTTTAATGTGTCCCCAGACCTGTAAGCCAGAAGGTTCAAATGAACTTCAAGCTTTGAATTTATAAATGAGGTCCACACCCTGGTATATTTTTGACTACAACCAAAAATATTTTGGTCTTCCCCATCCATGATGACCTTTATTGCATCATTTTAGGGGGACCCCATGATACTTTGTGGCACATTAATAGTTTTATGTCATCTTTTCTTCCTTACCTGCTTGTTCTAGTTCCACTCTAGAATCTGGGAGGGCAGAGCTTGGGTTCCCTATTTCTTAGGGAAGTGTATTTACTGCTGTCACTCTTGTACTCCTTCAGGAGCCCGTGAGGAGGAGAAAGGAAAACTTTACAAGCAATATTAGAACAAAGAGTACTTTTTCTTTCTCTTCTACTTAGCCTGCAGAGTACTGTGCTTAAAATCTTTATTGCTTTGGGTATATGAAGGCAAGTGAAAATTTAAATAGTAAGATTTCCATTTGCTTTACTTCCTGTCTAAGACGATGAAGAGTCTTGTGTCAGGGGAACCAAGATTGCACAGGATCCTGCCTGCTGGGCTGTTAGTCTTGCTCTGGAAGTCTTGCAGAGATCTAGAAGCCTCACAGCCAGCCTGTTTTATACAGTGAGGTTGGTTGAGGGAGGGTTACCTGAGTCAAGCTTTTGAAGGCAGGGCAATCCATGCCCAGGCCTCAGGGTGATGCTGCGGTGCAGTCACTGTCTTTTTGGGGAAACCTTGAGAGTCTGTGAAAGGTGGGGGTTTGCTTTGCAGAAGGAGGAGAGTGTGAGGGAGACTGAACTGTGATGTGCTGGGGGAAATAATGTTTCTGCTGTAAAATCAAGCATCTCTAGGCAGAGAAACATTTTTTTCTTTTTTTAGTGAAATGCTAATGAATATCTATGTGGGTGATCTCAGTCTGCTCAATTGACTTTGTTAATATTTGCTGATTAGGAAGTATTTATAATTTTTAATGTAACTGTTACCAGATGTTTCAGTTCCCCTAAGCAAACAGGTCATGACCCTTCTGAGCTGCGGATTCTTTGCATTCTCCTAAAACCCCATCTTTACAGGTGTGGGGAGCAGAGAAGGCTTTGTTATTCTTTGTCAGCTCCTTTGGTTAGGCAGCACTGAAAATCTGAGGGAAGGAGCATTGGGCTTAAAAGATGCCTGACACCACTTAGTGGTCAGAGGATTTGGTTGTGTAAGATTTCTTGCCATTGCCCTTTGGGAATTAAAGTACTCCCTCTTCTCACGAACCACCCGTAGCTGGACAGCTAACTTAGGCGTTTTTCCCTCTAAATAAAATATTTTTGTATCATGTTTTGCAAGTACAGAATGCTGTTGTAAGTTCATGATAACATACAACATATCCTTGATTCCTTAACAAAAAGCTGGTGTGTTTTTCCCTTGCTCTGTGTTTACATACAGTGCTGTGCTTGAAAAGATGTTTCATCAGAATCAGGGGTAGTTTGACCCTAAATGAACTGCCAGTGCAATACCTGTAGCTGCAGTTCTGCTAGAAAAATTATACCCATGCTTAGTGATACAGAATTTTTCTTCTGATATACCTCCCTTGTGTAGGTTGAGTAGGTATTTGAGATAAAATGCCTTTTTAGTAGAATTTCAACCATTTTACCAAGTCAGTTTATCAAAATCTCTTTACAATTGACCACTGCTGTATAGAAAAGAAATACTATTTTGCTAAGTAGTTTAGAAAAGTCTACAGCTGTCTTCCAGGTATGTGCATAGAATTTTTACAAGATTGGCTAAAAGCTTTATAGGCTTTAGGGGATTTTAGATTTTTCTCTAAGAATGGATGGTTAGTTAGTTAATTTGCAGTAGAACAGACATGCTTGTTTTTGTGAAGTTTAATTTTGAGTCGTGTTGCATCGACTCCGGAAACAGGAGGTTTTTTACAAGGCAAAAGCGTGTTCTTGTTTTGGGGAACTGAGTGCAGGCTTCAGCTTTCACTTACCTGCTTTTGGCCTCTTCTCCCAGGCACTCAGCAATAGGACAAGGGGGCACGGGCTCAAGCTCAACCAGGGGAAATTTAAGTTGGAGATCAGAAAAAAGCTCTTTCCAGAGAGAGTAATCAGGCATTGGAATGGGCTGCCCAGACAGGTGGCGGATTCACCATCCCTGGAGGTTTTTAAACTGAGATTGGCCATGGCACTGAGTGCCATGATCTGGTAAAGGGACTGGAGTTGGAGCAAGGGTTGGACTTGATGATCTCGGAGGTCTTTTCCAACCCAGTTGATTCTATGATTCTATGAAAGGCATTTTCTCCTACTTCCTCTCCTCTTTGGTTCCTGTTCAGTTAAAGGTTGTCCAAGCAAGGACAGTTGGTGAATGCAGCAAAGGCCATTAACTCTTCAGTGTCACCATAAATGCACACTAGTAATTTATATTCTCTGCATTAAGCTGAGATTTTTGTCATACCGAACCAGTTTTGTGAGTCCAGTCTTAGTTTCAGCACTGAAACGTGTTGTGCTTCTCTGTCTAGAAATAACCACTAAAAATAAATGCTAGAATGTGTCACTTTAACATACAGGCCACCTAATGACACACACATGACAAAGTTGATAAGGGAGGTCCCCTTCATGGAATTCCTGCTTATCAATTGTGCCTATTTCTGGTTCCACTCGTCTAAGATTTTGTCATTTACAGCAGTGATACTTGTAAAAGGCTACTTGCAGAATTGGAATATATGACCAGAAACATGTATGTTACTACTATTTTCTTGCTCTCATTTTACCACTGCAAAGTCATCTTCCTTTACATGGAGAAGGAAATAAGGGAGGAGACAAAAAGGAATGTGAAGACAACCATAGTTAGAGGAGGAGTAGGAGAAGATCCAGACACAACATTTAAGGTCTGAAGTTTAAAACATCTACAATAACTTTGATTGTCCACAAGGGATGAGGTTTGATTATGAGCCTCTTTCCACCCCCCCACCCCCCCCACTATTTTGTCTCTGACTTCCTTTATCTGTTAAGCTGTCCTGTGCCCTTTGAGGGCAAGGGCTTATATTAGAGCTAATGAAAGGCAGATTTTTCCAACTGTTGTTAGTTCTTGATGTTGTTATAAAGCTGTTACTAAAGGATTGCTGCCCAACGTTGTACTACAATAAACTGCCTTTTTGTTCTGTTCAAAAATGGCAATAAAAACATTCTACTTTGTTGTTTAAAGGAAAAAACAAATCCAAAGCAACGAAAAAGCCCCCCACAGTGATATAAAGAAATGGACTAGTTGAGACTATTGCAAAGTTCTGCATGTAATAAGTCTAATTATTTTGCAGCCCATGTCCAAATGAATTTATTTGGGTGATGACAGTTTGGCAACATCCGTACTTGGACTATGCTATGACTACTACTCCTGCAAATAATGCACAAGGAGATGTTACATCAATCATGTTTCTGCTGTAGTGATGAGAGTGGGATTCTGCCAGGGTTTTTTTTCTATCAAGTTGTTATGTATTAGAGGAGAAAACTGAAGGAGAGTCATTCCTCCAACTACTGTCCTGGCTAATCACAGAATCACAGATTGTTCTGAGTTGGAAGGGACCCACAAGGATCATCAAGTCCAACTCTAAAGTCAGTGGCCCACATGGGAGATTGAACCCATGACCTTGGCATTATTAGAATCAAGTTTTAACCAACTGAGGCTGTAGGCCTAAGGTCTCTTCCTTGCTGTGGTGTCTTGAAGACTGTTTGGTGCTTCTGGTTGCTGGTGCTTCCTGTGAAAGGCTGGAAGTGGCAGAGCAGAGCCCGCAGTGATGAACAAGCAGCTCTTGAGCTTCTCTATAAAAACTCTCGTGTTTTGAAGAGGATGCTGAAGAATAGCATAGATGAGATAGAAGTTACTGTTTGCCAGAGATAGTAATATTAAACGTCTTAAAACTTCCAGTGGCCTCTTTGGGAGCAAAATTAGTCAAAAAGTTTTGAAGAATCTCAGCTGAAGACTGATGAATGCTGCATGATACTGATACTTGTGTATGGTATTTGATTTAGTAGTCTTTTTCTTGTGCCAGTGTTGCAACAGTGTCTTCTGCTGCTGATTGCTGTTTTCTGCGTCTACTGCTGGTTTTAAAGAGCTTTCTATTTTGACTGCTCACTCAAACAGTAATATCATTAGTGGCTTGGTTCCCTGGAAGGGATGGGATTTATGTTTCCTCTTGGGATGGCAACAGATGTAATGATTGTTCCTGAAATGTAGTATCTTTTTCTCCCAGTATAGGAGATTTCAACTGTCCTAAGACAGAAGTTCTGCAGATATGACCTCTTCTCAAGTCACTTTTGAAGTAAAAGGAACAGCAGAACCAGGTACCCAAATCATGGTTTCTCTTTTATGTATGGTTTACCTACAAGAAAACTTAATAGAGGAATGTTCAAAGGGTGTCTTGTCTGATTTTCACAGAGGTAAAAGATTGTCAGTTCAAATATCAAAATAAGTAATTGTACAATGCATTAATTAAGAAATTTCACATAGGAATTTTAAACTGAGAGCTGGGAACTAATTTTGCCTTTTTCTCCCAACAATTTTGATGCTAACTGAAATGGTTATGATTAGTTTAGAATCTTCTGTCTAGTATCTTTTTATTCCATGGAAATAGGCATTTGTATTCTGAACCATGATAGTTAGGCATTCATTGATGTGTTTGTTCTGGTTTTATTCTCAGCATTCCTGTTGAAAGTTCTCACAAGATGTGATCTCCAGTAGGAGTTAAGAACAGAAAGAATATGCAGCTTAATTCAGTATTGTATCTATGCAAAAACGTGTAAAATGATTTCTGTAACTGAAATGAGGAACACGAAGTGTCAGATTAAGAGATTTAGTGTTTACAAATTGTGCTTATTAAGCTGACCTTTGCCTTTAGGAACTTTGAAGGAAGGATTTGTGGTTTAACCACAGCTGGTAACTAAACTGCACGTGGCTGCTCACTCACTTTCTCCAGTGGGATGGGAGGGAGAGTTGGAAGAGTAAAAGTGAAAATTTGTGGGTTGAGATAAAGGCAGTTTAGTAAGTAAAACAAAAGCTGCCCTTGCAAGCAGAACAAAACAAGGAATTCACTTGCTACTTCCCATCTGCAGGCAGATGGTCAGCCATCTCTAGAGAAACAGGGCTCCATCACACATAAAGTTTCTTGGGAAGACAAATGCTGTAACTCCAAATGTGCCCCCTTTGGTCAGTTGGGGTCAGCTGTCCCACCTGTGTTCCTTTCCAGCTTCTTGTGTGTGCTCAGCTTCCTCTCTGGTGGGGTGAGAAACAGAAAAGGCCTTGATGCTGTAAGCACTGCTGAGCAGTAACTGAAATATCCCTCTGTTATCAACACTCAGGTCAAATTGAAAACATAATCCATACTAGCTGTTATGAAGAAAATTAACTCTACCCCAGCCAAAACCAGCACAGAAGTTCACCAGAAAAGTAATGGATGGTTTCCTCACAGAAGCAGATGAATGTGGGAGCATGTGCAGATTGGCAAAATTCCTGTGACAGGCAAATACCAGATGGCATAAGTGTCTACTGTAGCTGGTGGGGAAGAAAATGATAGAAACATTTTACAAGTTTGACATCTGCCCTGTGTTTCTCCCTTGTGATTCAGTATTTGGGAACTGAATACTCACACACGATGGGCACATAAAGCCTTTAGTAAGGAGTAGTATTTTTATAGTATTCTGGAGAAAACGTTAAAATTAATTAGAGTATATTAATCTCAGATCAAATGAGACTCCGAGGCACTGGTGTAGCTATACAGGGGAGTATTGCAAGCTATGCTCTCTTTGTCCTGTTTACACTGTTGCTTCTACAGTTGTGATGGCACTGTCACTAACAAAGTTGACTTTGGATGGATAACTTTTCTTGTACTTATGATACCTGCAACAAAAAGCAGGATTAGTGAGAACTAGATCCCACCTCAGCAGCTGTTTACCAAGAGCTATCTGGAAACATTTATCACATTGTCTAACATAAAGAGGTGACACAAAAGGTTGCTTCTCCTTATTGATATTGTTGGTTTTGACTTGGGAGAGCAATTTTGAGATGCAGCAGTGGAAAGAAGAGAGATAAGTTTTCAGATCTATCAGCAGTTGTACAAACAGGAGAATTTCCAGTTTATTTAGAAATGTCATGTACTAATTTTGTCAGATTACTAGGGTGAGTAGTTAGTTGGTGAGATAAAAAGCCTCACTTTGAGCACTAACATGTTCTCTGTCCCCCCATCTCTGTCCCTTCCTGTTGATGTCCAAGGACTAACAGGATGAAAAGGCAGCACAAGCATAGGGATGATGCTTTAACTCATTCTCTGTAGCCAAACCACTTCTGGAGTCAACACTGGTGATGAAACCCAACACATTGATGCATGCTTTTGTGTATCTGTGGTATGGGGTGCTTCTTTTTGCCTCATGTTAGCAGAAAGAAGACTGTTTCTGGTTACTGGCTTGTGACTCCTTTAGCTCTTCATCAGGACACAGTCCCATATCAAGACTGCTTGGTGGCCAAAGCTGTTATGAAATAAATAAGGGAGCTTCTAGCTCCCAGCTAACACAGAGCTGCCCCATGCAGTCAGACTGCAACATCAGTGGGGCTGTTGCCAGCTTTGGGACTGAGTGGAAGGATCAGAGCAGCTTCTTTGCTGTAGCTGAAGGAGCTCTGCCAGTAGTAGCCTTGGATTCCTGAGAATGGGAGAGGAAAAGTTTAGGACTCTTGAGCTTAAAACACAAAACCAAAACAAACCCCACTGTGTTTAGAATTGCCTCTGAAAAGGAAGTTTATCATGTATTTCACTTATGCCTTTACTGAGGTAATTTAAGCAGTGTTTCACAAATCCTGATTCAGCCTCAATTTGTAATTGTTGAAGGATGTTTAGGAGTGACTGTGCATGGTATTAAAATGGTGCCTTTGTGTATTGTACCTTACTGAGTGAGAAGTAGTGACTGAATGTTTATTTGAAATAGAAGGCTGGAAAGCTATTCTAGCTGGCTCCTATTAAGAGAAACACAATTTAAATGACACTTCAAAGGTTGGCTTGTGTGTATGCTAAGATGTACTAAGTACTGCTATTTTAAAGGGATGTTAAAAGAATGTTAGCTTACTTTTAATATCTCCAGTTAGAAATTCTACCTGTGTTGTATTCAGGTGGTCTTCCCTCCCCCCCTTATCTCCTCCCTGCCAAAACAAACCATCATGTGCCTCAGTACAGGGTGGAAAAGGGAAAGCACCTGATGTAGGCAATTGTGTGCAGTGAATTCCATGATAAGTATACTCATAATGCAGATTTTTGTCTGCATTTGTATGCTTACAGCATGGATCCAGAAAGCCTGGGCTCTTTTTTAATGAATTGCAACAAAAGATTTTGAATAAAAGGATTGGAGTTCAAGGTGTTATCTAAAATTATTTCAGTAAGCTGCTTTTAGGATCAAATCATCTTACTTAATTTCTGGCTTTTGCAGATTTTTCCCAACCCCTAGGTCTGCAGAGATTTCTTTCATTAACAGTCATGGTGGGATCTCTTATTAGTTTAATTGGAAAAAGTGGATACAATTTTAGGGACATAAGGGCTTCATCAAAACTTATTTTGGACTTTGAAGTTCCACCTATGATGTGTGGCTTAGTAGAAGGTAGTGTACATTTGTTGCAGATAGTTTCTTTTGTACATTTGGATTAGTGTGACTCCAGCACTATTGCTACTGCTTTCCCCTGTTTGAGAACAGGAAATAACCATCATAAATGCTTGTATCATTGTCTCGTGGTGCATAAATATACTTTTAAACTTAATATTTTCTCATTCTGCAATACAGGTTTTTTTTATTGTGTTTAAAGATCTTGTTGAAACCCTGTAAGAGCAAAATACAAATTTGTCCTTTCCATTAATATGTTAGTCAGATACTTACAGGTTTTATTTTAAAAATAAAGGTAAATCGCAATGATAACTTTAACTCTGGGATATGTCAGAATCAAACATACTATTGTAATCTTTTGGATTCAGTTTGTGTATGTATGGATTAAGACAGACTTAGTGTGACCATGTCATGTGGGGTTTTTTATATAAGTGTTATGCTTTAATATCCAATGAAAGCTGAAAGTGTAGCAGCAAAATTAACTTTATTTCTCCTGGGAATCAAATTAGTTGGATGTGTTGCTTTGGGAATAATGCTGGCAACCTGCTGTGTGTGCTTTCTAAATTGTTGGTTTGAATTTGAGAGAATGTGTTTTTAGATGTGTAGGTTACTTAGTCTGTGTATCTGTACAGGTATTAAAAATACAGAAAAAACTAGGATAAAACTGTTATCTTGACATTAAACCTTTTACAGTGAAAATCTGCCTGCTGTATTTCTGGAGATTTTTGAACAGTATTAGTTCAGAACAATATGGAAACCAACCCTTTTAAGGGCTGGGATAGTCAGTAGTCCCTGTCTCTGAATTCCTTAGGATGGTGAAGAAAATGCTATTGTAGTTTTGGGTGAGGGAAAATTCCTTTCTGAACTGAAAAGAAGGATTTTGAAAGGGTGATTCTGCCGTGTATGTTTAAAATACTTGAAGGGTTGGCCGTGTAGGCTGTACTTATTAATGCCGTATAGACTGGAGTGATGATAATTGTAGGTTATTTTCTGTTGGTTTTTTTTTTAGGAGAGGTTTTTGCAATATGCGGGAGCTGCAGCGCTTTGGGAAATTGGAATCCACAAGTCGCTGTGGCCCTCCAAACTATTGATCGGTAAGTTGTGTGGGTTTATTTGGTTTTATGTCTTTAACATTTATTGATGTTATTTATTTAATGATTGATTGATAGAAAATTAACTCTACTGAAGCAGCTGGCATTCTGGAGCAAATTTATACTAACTTTGTGTTTGTAAACTGTTGAGCTACATGTACTGTTTGTAAAACTCCGGAATTTCTTGTGTTGCCCATGAGCATTTTGAATGCCTAAGAATGTGTTTAAGAAAAATTTTAGCTTGGGTAAGCTTTTCTAGTCACAGATGTTGCTTCTGTTGTGGCTGCAATTTCAGTAGGTTAGCTGTAGATACTTTGAATAAGAAACTGCTGTCGGGTAATTCTCAGTCCCATAACTGTACAGCAAGTTACAGGAAATGTATAGGTTGAAAAGAGAGTAAACACTATAAAGTAAACACTATGAAAAGTAGTAGTTGTTGTTGTTATTATTATGATGATGACGATGATGATGTTAGGAAGAAGATTGAAGATTATTTAAAATGAGAGTTACATTAAAACTCCTAAAAGGGGGGAATGTATGTGTACATGAAGAAAGTTGAAATGCAGTGGAGGAATCCAGTGTTTTCTTAGAATGGTGCTACCTTATTACAGTTCAAATGATGCAGGAAAATAGGGCTTGCAAGAGGTATTTATAATTCTGTCAGTGACTTACTGTGTGGTCTTGGATGAGTCTCTGAATTATTTCACCATGTTTTCCCCATCTGTTAAATGAGGATGAAAATTCTTGCTCTGTTAGCACACTTCAGATCTGTAGAATAAAAAGTGCAGCTTTAATTCTAAGTGTTTGTTGTGTTTTGTTCATGTTTGGCTGAGTTACCTTGTAATAAAATTTAGTGTGTTGTTGCAAGAAGTTATTTTAGAATATCACTTAGACACATGTCTGTGGTGGCTTCTGTGCTGTATTTTGCAACTTTTTTTCTGGTGTTTGTTCTTTTCTCTGCAGTAATTCATGGAAAGTTGCTGTAGAGCTTCCTAGAGGAGTTCCTGTTCAGTATCGATATTTTAAAGGATACTTCCTAGAACCTAAGGTATGTACAACCTTTTCTGTTTTAACTTGGCTCATCCCCAGTAAAAATTCCCTTATTTGAAATAAAAGATTTCCTGAGTTAAACATGTCAAATTGCAACATATGAAATGTTAAAACAGTTGTGGAAATACAGGCACTTCAATTCTGGAAATACATAACCACGTGCTGTTAACTTTAATTATTTTTGTTAAATTGGCTTCTCTCTTTTACCAGCGTTAGTGTTGTAAAAAATTCAGTGATAAAGAAATACCTGACATTATTCTAAAGCTTAAATGATATGGTGAGGTTCTCATAGTTAAATTGAATATGGACTTCAGCAAGGCAAGGATCTCTAGCATGGAAGCAGGAGAAAAATGGTTAATGTAGGAGGAGTATTTAAATTTACCTAATTAGCACACTTTTTAAAATCACTGCAGATTTTTTTGTGAAGCAGGAGAAGTATTAATTAGCTTTTGTGCTGCATAATTAACATGTTGATCTCTTGGAGTGAAAAGGTGAAACAAGGAACAGAGCCTCCCAGTGTTTTCTATATGTTTGTATATAGGTATTTGCATGACTTGGAGGGAAAAACCCCCTAAAATAGAGACACAAATGTGTTTTTATAGGTATTGATGTGAAAGCTGCATGTGACTTGAATGTATGTGAATTAGAGTTGAATGTATGTGACAGTATCTTGCTCTGTATAAATCACACCAGGGTAGGGCCAAGCTCTTCAGATGGGATGAGGCTGCATCCAGAAAAATGGACCAAGCTGGGAAAATAAACAGCTACTCTTAAACTGTTTTTCTTTATAACAAGTAGCAAGAATTTTAAAGCTACTTTTATCATAGAATCATAGAATCGATCGGGTTGGAAAAGACCTCCGAGATCATCAAGTCCAACCCTTGGTCCAACGCCAGTCCATTAACTAGATCATGGCACTCAGTGCCACATCCAATCTGCGTTTAAAAACCTCCAGGGATGAGGAATCCACCACCTCCCTGGGCAGCCCATTCCAATGCCTGATGACTCTCTCTGTGAAGAATTTTTTTCTGATCTCCAACGTAAATTTCCCCTGGCAGAGCTTGAGCCCGTGCCCCCTTGTCCTATTGCTGAGTGCTGTCTTTCTTATCCTGTTAATATTCTGGAGCTGTTCACCCTGGGCTGTAGTTCTTCATTGAAATTGGAATTATGAAGGCTGTAGCAAAATGTGCAAAGGAGTTACAGAACAACCTCATCTATGTCTTTTAAATATTTCAGGAGCATGTAAGTGTTTGTCAGCTGGATTTAGCCTCCTTTTCACTGAAAAAAATATTTGACAGTGGTATCATTTCAGTGAAGGATACTAATTTCAAATGAAACACAATTCTAGTTTTTATTACAGCATGTGAAAGAGTCTAATCTGAAGGTGATATTTAAATTGGTACTTTGAGGCAAAAGAAGGGAAAGCAGGTAATAGATTTCTTTTCCTGAAGTCAAATTGAGACCAAAAGTAGATTATTTCTTACAGTCCAGCAGCTCTGATGGGANTTTTTTTTTTTTTTTGCAAATGCTCAGAATTTTAAAATGTAAGCTATAGCACAATAGAAAAAAGCAATTAGTGAGAAGAGATTGGCAGAAAATGTGCTCATAGACAATAGAATTTCTGTTTTATGATTTGAAAAAGTTCACAATATGTATTGGTGAGTGTGTTTCTTTAAGTAGGTGCTCTGTATCGTGCACACTTTATGTACCGTGTGATGCAGAGTCTGCCAAGGTAAGTATAAATTTTATGGAATACCAGCATAAAGAGCTACTGTACATAAAAACCAGGAAAAAAAGAAAACCACCCTACAAAGCAAAGTATGTGAATTGCCAGTGTACAGGGTTATCCTTTTAGCTTGTACCTGTTGAGTGCACAGGACTTTATTTCTTACAACATAAAGTCTTTTGAAGAAAAGAACTCCAGACACAATGTTAATGTCTCATTTTTGTAAATTTTTGAAGAATGATTAAAAGTAGGATTTGATTTTAACAGGAGTGTTATGCACCATATAGTGCAAATGTGATAGTATATGGAGAACTTTAACAGATCTAATAAGGAAAAGATATTTTTAAGTTAGTTTATTCTAAATATTGGTGTTTCACTGATTTTTTAAAAATTAGGCATTGCATGTAATTAATCTCCTAAATTTGACAGGCTTGCAGTGTATGATCTCTCAGACAGTGTTAACTTTTTATATCAGCATAATATTGTGTGTCGGGGTCTGTAGTAGAAGAAGAGATACATGAGTAATCTTTAACATACACTTAAATCTGAGTGTATGAATTTGACATCACATAATTGAGTAAATCATGCTGAAGGCAGGTCCAATTGAAGTTGGTGTTCATCTCTATAGCAACTGCATCTGTGAAGGTGCTTGAGTTGGACATGGTGGCAAAGCTGGGGGTGATACGTGTTGACACAGACAAATTATAGCCCCCACATTACCATAGTATTGCTACAGACTAGGTGTGAAAACATGTAGAATAATTGACATTTTATTAAAGAAAAAGAAACAAATGGTAAAGTTTTTTTCTCACTTTCCTGTGGAAAAAAAGCCATCATTTGATCTCTGTAATTTTTTTTTATTTGAAGGATAGTATGATGTAATAGGAAGTTTGGTTTGTTTGCATTGAAGCAGTTGGTGTTAGCATAATTGTGGTTATGTAAGTGGGGCAGCTTTTAAAAGCTACTTAATACATTGAAATTCATGGATTTTTTTCATGAATACAAATAATACATATGGAAAGACTGTTTTACTATAAAATTAGTGCCATGTCTTGGCTCCTGCATGTTGAGGGATTTTACTGCATTGTCAGTATTTTGATGATAACATGGGCATCATCTTAAGCATTTAAAAAGAAAAACAAATGCATACACTTGATTAAATAAGACAGTAACTTTAACTATTTTGCTTAAGGGTTGTTCTTTCCTTTACCATAGTCTGGTACCAGTTAGCTCACTGTGAGGATTTCCTGTGGTTTTTTCCTACACGTACCTTCTATTTGTTGTGGGGACAGAGACAGGGGGCCATGGCAGGGGAGGTGTGTGAGACACCCCAAAACACTCTTGTATGGAATTTTTCTTTATATCTTATGCCGTAGGAGAATAATTTCACATGCATTGTTTGCAGGATGCATATTTGAAAACCTTAGTAAGGAACAGTAAGGAACATACCTTACTCTGTTAAACTATGTTCTGCATTTGTTTTTCCAACAGTAAATAAGTATGCAAGTTTAGGGTTATTTCTCTCAAGGCAAATGTGAAATAATTAACCTATCTGTGCATGTAGCAGGACTTTAAAAACTTCATTGGGGAATATTTTTCACACTTGTGAGTAGGATGCTTAATTATTGACGTTTCAAATGAGATAACTCTCATTTAACAGTTCACTTTTTAAAAATGTAAATAAATGCATTCATTAAGTGCCTGGGCTGTAGTAATAAAGGTAGAACTTAGACCTAGACTTAGTAATTTCTTTAATATAAGAATACCTTAGGAATGTTTTTCCTAGATAATCCTGATAATAACAAAGGAACACCTCTGCCATGACTGTGCTGGGATGAGGTTGTGAGTGAAACTGTTACGAAATACTGGAGTTATAAAATCTCTGTTTAGCTCAGGACTTCCTGGCAGGTAACCTGTATGTGCTGTTGCCTTACAAGTTAGTTATGATGGCTGGCTGGCTTTGTTAATTGTTTAGTTCTGTGCTTAATTATTGTCTCTTACATGATACGTAAGTCCAGAGAGATTTTTGTCAGAAAAGCTGCAGCATCAGCAGTTAAATCCAATTTAGCTTTTTCATACTATTGAAGTGGGTTATTATTTTTGAAACATAGTTTTAATTAGTAAAGTGCAGTTGGATGAATGTATTTGTTTGGTGGTTTTAAGATTTGTATTTTTCTTTTCTTTTAATCCCCATAATGCCTGCTGTTGATGTGTTGCCTTGAATCAGGAACTTGGAACTGAACTCCTGAGTTATCTTTTAAACACCCATGAGAACGTTTTCATTTTTTAATTGTACTGAACCCCCAAGTGTTTCATGCAGATTGTCCATTGGATTGCTTTGAACCTCTGGAACATTATGTTCCATAGGCATTTTATCTATAGTTTTGGAAGTGACTAGTGACTGCTGGGGATGCCCTGACTTCTCATAAAGTAAGAGGGCTTGATTTTTATAGAAAAGTCTTGAATGTCCTGTAAAAGCTTTAAAATTGGATCAGATGTTCATCTAATCAAAATCAAGCAACATAATGTTTGTGTCTGCTTTAAAAAAAGTAAAAATGTCTGTATTAGTAGAGAAGGATCCATGCCATACAGAGCCACTTACTATAATCTCAGTGTTACTGCCCACTGAGATGCTGGATGTGACATTTGGATAGGTGCCTTTTTAAGACTGTGAATATTGATGCCACATCTTTTAGTCCTGCTACTGAACTGGGCTCCTTTTCAAATGTGGTCAGTATATGCCTTAGAAATTACATCAGTATTTTAACCTCATTGTAACAATGGCTTCTGTTACATGTAATTAAAACAATATTTAAATGCCTGTAAACACAGAGATGGTCTGAGCAGGGATTGAGAGGGTTCTTGATCCTGTCTGTGCCTGTTCTCTAATCCATTGCCCTTTTCTCCCAGGTAGCTGTGCTTGGCTCTTCTTAGTATGGAAAGTGTTGAGGGTTCCTGGGATTAAATGCACAGTCAGTCCGCTCTATTCCTTTCAGGAGATGAAATTTTGCTAAATCTGTCCAGCATGGTGTGCTTATTGTTGGGATAACATTGTTCAAATTCTCATTCATCGTTTTAGAACCTAAAATTATAATGGCCAATTACAGTAGTATAAGAAATAGACTGGTATTGGTATTTTCATACAATATGTTGGGATTTTTACAAGTTAAAAACTTTGCTTATCTTTGGAACAGTTTATTCCATATTAGGACTGACTTGAATTCCCCAGATTCACAAAGTGTGAGTTCTGTGCGTGTTCATGGGAGTTGCTGTTGGAGAGCTCGTGTGTGTGTGGTGTTAGTCAGTGGCAGCCTCCCTGCTGGCAAACATGGGTTTCAGCTTTAGAAACTATGATTGTGTGTGCAAGTGTGAAGGTGCTGTGATAGAAGGGGGTAGAAACTTACTTACTTTTCTAGAAATCCTAAGGAAATCCTGTGGCAGCTCTGAGAAAATGGGGACTAAAACTGCTCTGCAACAGGAATAAACTGAAAACAATGGTGTCATCTTATGTTTTGAAGACAGAATGCATATAAATATAAATAAAATAAGCATATATATTTTATTCTGATGTGACCCATGAGTATGGATACCTCTGAACTCATGAGGAAAATTAAGCCTCAGAGTAAACCTGTCTTACTGAGCACTTTTAAATGTTTGGCATTTGCTGTTAACTCATTCAAAAGCCGTGGTAGATTAAATGTGTTCAATATATGCCAAGAAGTCCCATCTGCTTGTAAAGGATTTATTAGGTGAGCTGTAATATAATAAAGCGTTATGGTCCCATGTAATTACACTTCTGAGTTTGAAGCTTGTCTGGATGTCCCTGTGGAACCAAAATCTTTTTAAACAAGAACCTGAAGTACTGAGACAAGTTGGTGGAGAAGCTTCCATGACTTTGGCAGTAGAAGCAAGTCTTGGAAATAAGAGTTCCTTAGGCCCAAAACACCAAAGTGACAAACTGCAGCTATGGGACAGTGGTTTTTATATCTGATGCTGACAACCATGCCGTGCTAAGGGAAACTTCTTAAAAGACTGAGCTGGGAATCAGGGATGTTATTTCTGTTGTTAAGTGGCTGGTACCTGAAAGCTTTAACCTAGAAAGCTTTTTCAAACTTAAATTTCTCTGAAAGAAGAGATTGGTGTTCCTGTTCTGGTTACCTGTCTGAGTCTTGGCTGTGCTCGTCAACAAATGTATGTTTTTGTGGACAGTAATTATTTTTATGAAAGAATCTAATTTATATTGTTCCAACTGGAATAGACTGCAGGAGTCTCATTGCTGGCTGATTGGATCAAATATTTATGTATTAATTAGATGGTAAATAATTTGCTCTTCTGTACCACAACTGAAATAACTGTGTCTTACAGATTTTGAGTTAGACAGGCAAATTTTGAAGGAGAACCCACCCCTACAACTGCTGCCTGCATGAGTAGATGCTGAGTGCTGTTTGGAATTACAGATGTGGGATTGTGTTTTTTCACAAACTGTTGCTATAGTATCTTGAGAAAAAAATATGCACTCTTGATGAGTTCAGAGACACTAAAGTAGTCCAGCGAAGTAGCTGTAAGCAGTAAAGATTTAATAATTCCATATAACTTCTCCACCATGTCAGACTCTGTCACAAGGTTGCTCATATGTAAATGCAACACATCAAGTACTGCCGAGTGCAGTTGCAGGGATAAGAATAAGAAGCCTGATTTGTTTTCTTTCTTTCTCTTTCATTCTCTCTCTCTGTTCCCCTCTCTTTCTTCTTCTTTTTCCTCCTTAAATCTCTAAGCTGAGTTCACAACCATCCCAAACAGCTTCATGGGTAGAAAATCAGGTATAACAAAAAAAAATTATTGCAGACATTTAACTTTTAAATTACAGACTATCGATGGTCCCTGCGAAGTCATAGTTCACACGTGGGAGACTCATCTGCAACCACGATCAATTACCCCTTTAGGTATGGGCATCAACTGCATCTGTTTGAGGCATATGCATAAGATTGCTAATATGCTGCACACTGGTTTAGAGGGCTTGATAACTATGGTTTTAAAATATTTAAATTTATTAATGTGTGGGAGGTGTAGACTTTTTCTTTGCACAACGTGGGCCTTACTCTCAAAATATATGTATATGTAAGTGACTTAAAAATGGAGTGGATGTGAAATTCTTTGCTGTCATCCTTAAGATTATGTGGGTTGGTTTTCTTATTAATTTGGAATTGTAATAATTTTCTGTAAGTTGAATTCTTTGAGACTAAGGATCCATATGATATTTTTTAGAGAAAATGTGGGGGAGGGTGTGAAGTCACTGCTGTTTTTGTTTAAGTGCTATTTAATTAGTAAAAATTTAAACAAAATATTTTTATTCAGGCTTCTTTAAGTAAATGGATTAATGTAAATAGAAATGTGAATGGACTTATTTACCCGGCAATTTAGGGGAAATGTATTTTGCTGGAAGAAAAGGTGGCATGCAAACTTGCATACAAGTTACTAATGCTTTTCTGATCCGGCAAAAAGTTGGGGTTTTAAGAGTGACTGAAGTAACCTTTGAATGTAGCTTGTAGTTTAGATCTCTCATGCTGCTGTGGGATGGCATGTTTTATGCACTGTCTTTTCAAGGATATAATAAGTGTTATTTCCTTCACATTTAGGAGTTCACATTTATTAAAATCCTAATGATTTGAAAAATGTCTTTTAGAACGAAGGTGGTGTCAAAGAAACTGTTTGTTAATCATGAATAGTACCCTGATCACGTTCTTCCCCCTGCCCCTTTGCTTCTTATTTCAGTTGAATTAGTTGTGTTTCTATTCCTGTAGGATTGTTCCTGTGCTTGTCACTAACTGACAAGGGAAGCAGCCTGTCCTTTGCTAGGGTCTAGACTTTGTCTCTAGATTTGGATAACTTCATTCCAAACAGTTAGGATTATATTTTTTCCCCACTCAGTGCTTCATAAGCAGTCTTCAGAAAATGCAGCAAACCCAGTATGTTAGTGCTGGGTCATTCTGATCCCAAAGTGTTGCCTGTGGTTATTAAAAAAGGAGATCAGGCCCATGATTCTTCTTAGGAAAAAAGAAAGGGGGAGAGGCAAAATCTTGTGAAGATTTATGTTTTGAGGAATGTGTGGTTTATTTAGACTAATGCAATTCTCTTAATGCTGGTGAATTTACTTAGGGCCTTAAGATTTCAGTTATTAAAGCTTTGGAAAGGTTAAGGATAAAACTAAGTGTGACCTGAGTGTTTTGATTATTTCATGCTAGGTTGATTTCTGTCATGTGGGCAGAATAAGCATTTTAATTGTGACTAACTTGATTTAAAAGCTTGAACTGTAAATGTGCAGGAGGATGACTTTCTTGTATGTTTGCAAGAAACTTTAATGTCTTTGTCATTACTTTGACAAATAAAGCATCTTAGATACTAGTAGGATGTAGATATCAGCAAAATACTGCAACAAGGGAAATTATGCAACCTTCTTGCTCTTCTCAGTTTAGATTACTTTAGGTAATGTGTGGCAGTTTGTGTGTGTATTGTCTTTTCTTGCAGAAACTAAGAAAAAGCATAAATTGGGCTAAGTCTTTATAGAAGGCTACAAAAACCATGTTTTTTTGTCTGTTTCAGTTTTCCTGCCTTTTTTTAAATACACTTTAATTACACTTTTTAGAAGTGAAATGGAGAAGTAGAATAAATTTAACTTGGCAATGATTTTTAAAATGTGAATACTAATTAGTTTTCTTTTATTCTTTTCCCCTCCTTTTAATTCTAGAAGATGAAATTACTGTTGACGATGGTTTCTTTGGAATCCATAGTAAGTGAGACACATTGACCTTTACTCTTTACCATAAATTTACTTTAAACAAGATTAGGTCTTGTAATTGAAAAATATTTTAAATGATAAGTTTTAAGAATTGCCTGTGATCGTTTTCTCTGCTTATACAGTTACTTTTGTATCCAGCATTTGTGAATTCACATATGGGCTGTAATCCCTTCTAATAAATAAAATAATAAAAGACTTCTAGGAAAAGTTGGAATGTTGTTACTCTGATGGTGTTAGAGGTTGAAATTTGTGAATTTTTAAATCACATGAGCATGTATTTTTGGAAATACAGAACAGACTTAGCATTCTCTTAATACCTAGCTTAGAAAAACCCTTCGTGCCTGGAAAGACATCACTTGCACTAAAAGTGCACAGTCTGCCTCTTCAGTTATTCATGTAACTGCTAAAAAGCTCTCTTAAGTTCCTGTGTGTGCATGTGTCTCCCTTCTGGCAGTTCTGACCCACCTCTCACTCAGCTCTCAATCCTATGACACTTATGGTGACTCTTCATCATATCTAATACATCTTGTCTTAGAGCTTTTCCCTTTTTCCTTATATCCTCATCCAAGGTTAGGTTTAGCTAGGAAAACTGGAGGGTCTGCTGTACCACCTGGTCTGGCAGCTTGTGCTTGCTGGTCGTGCTGCTGGTAGGCTTTCCTTGTCCTGATGGTAAAGTTGAGGATTCTCCTCCATGCCCATCAAAACTGTTGCCATACCCTGTCCTGCAGACTGACACAGCTTTACTGGCATTGATTATGATGAGCTAATTTCACACCTGCATTCAGAATGCCAGTGTTATTCCATGTGTTGAGAGATGCCAGGAGAAAGGAATGTTATGGTTGCCTTTGAAGAG
Source organism: Sakesphorus luctuosus (assembly GCA_013396695.1). Classification (NCBI taxonomy): domain Eukaryota; kingdom Metazoa; phylum Chordata; class Aves; order Passeriformes; family Thamnophilidae; genus Sakesphorus; species Sakesphorus luctuosus. Next base: position 24,032 of record VWZD01005121.1, on the reverse strand, counting down.
ACCCTGAGATTAGCTCAGTTGGTTAACACTTGGTTGTAACAATGCCAAGGTCATGGGTTCAATCCCCTGTGTGGGCCATTGACTTAAGAGTTGGACTCGATGATCGTTGTGGGTCCCTTCCAGCTCAGAATAGTCCATGAAGGCTTAACTTAGCCTTTGATATCATATGTAAAATTAACACTAGAGTATGTACAGACAGTTTACACATGATCCTTGTCCCTATTTAACATGATCCTTGTTCCTGTTTAACACCCTTAAAAAAGCAGGCAGTGTCTGTTGCCTGTTCAGAAAGACTGGTCAAAGGCTGCACTCAACAGTTGCTCTTGAAATACTGTAAGATAAGGCTAGTGATAAGGAGGGTTGTCTGGAAAATGATGCCAGAAGAGCTATATTTATATCTTAAACTGTCTCGATCTCACTAAAATAAGTTACTAAAGTGTCTTCTGCTTTTGTTTAATTTTTGATAGATGGTATTGAAACTGTGGATGCTGGGTGGCTGACATGTCAAACAGAGATAAGATTACGTCTGCATTATTCTGAGAAACCACCTGTACTGATATCTAAGAAGAAATTTAAAACATCAAGGTTTAGGTAAGAGCCTGCTCATCTCAGTATGCAATTTAGCTGGTGTTCACTGTCAATACTAGTGTTTCTTTTTTAATTAATTAATGTAGCCTTTGAGTTAATTTAGGGTTGTTAATAGGGGTATTTTATGGATTTTCAGTCAACATGGGTGATAGAGATAATTAAATTCTTCAATCATTCTTATTGTTACTTAAATCAGTTTGGTGCTTTTATCTGAAGCCATTATTATGACTAATAGTTATAATTATTATACAGTTGATTGACTGAAGTGGGTGTCTTAGTCCTGGTGTTTAGAATACTGCACTATTGCTCAAGTGTTTGATCTCCTTCCCCTCCGGAATTTCTGAGATCCAGGAGTTGCTTTCTCAGTGATTTACAGATCATTTAGTTATAACCTGGGAGTTACCTCTGTACTGTGTACCTAATTTTGGTAGTCTGATCTTGGCAGTCCAGTAAGTTCCCACTGACAGGAAAACAAACTGTAACTCACATTTTTAAAAAGGAAGAGCTGGGGAACTATAGGCTGGTCTGTCTCACCTCTGGGCTTGGCAGGATCGTAGAGCAAGTTTCTTTCAGGAAACTATACTAAGGCATGTAGAAAATAAGGTGACAATTGATGACAGCCATTCTGGTTTTGCTGAGGGCAAATCATGCCTGCCAAATTCAGTGGCCTTCTATGACAGGGTTACAGTGTAGGTGGATGAGGGAAGAGTGGCTGGCATCGTCTACCTGGAGTCGTGCAAAGCATTTGACACTGTCCTGCACAACATCCTTGTTTCTAAAGTGGTCAAGCATGGATTTCATGGATACACCACTCAGTGGATAAGGAATTGGCTGGATTGTCACTCTGAGTGTTGCAGTCCAAGCTTAATGTCCAGCTGCAGACCAGTGATGAGTGATGTTCCTCAGGGGTTGGTCTTGGGACTGTTTAACACCTTTGTTGGTGACATGGACCATGGGATGTCAGGCACTTCCATCAGGTTTGCTGGCAACACTGAGCTGTGGGATGCGGGCACCGGCAGGGAGGGGATGCCATGCAGAGGGGCCTTCACAGGCTTAGGAGGTGGGCCTGTGGGAACTTTATCAAGTTCAGAGAGGCCAAGTGCAAGATCCTGCACTTGAGTTGGAGCAATCCCAAGCACAAGTACAGGCTGGGTGGAGAATGGATTGAGAGCAGCCCTGGGGAGAGGGACTTGGGAGTGTTGGTGTGTGAGAAGCTTGACGTGATCCAGCGTTGCAGACTTGCAGTACGGAGAGTGAACTGTATCCTGGGCTGCATCAAAAAGCAGCATGGACAGCAGGTCAAGTAAGGTGGTTCCTCCCTTCTACCCTGCTCTGGTAAAACCCAACCTGGAGTACTGTGTCCAGCTCTGGGGCCTGCCACATGAGAAGTATGTTGGAGTGAGTCCACAGTCTCGAGACCACAAAGGTGCTCAAAGGGCTGGAGCACCTCTGCAGCAGAGGCTGGATGAGAAAGTTGGGTTCTTCAGCCTAGAAAAGAGAAGAGTGGGCAGACCTTGTAGCAGCCCTTAAAGAGAGCTGAAGAGGGACTTTAGACAAAGGCTTGGAGTGAGAGAACAAAGGGAAATTGCTTTAAACTGAAAGAGGACAGCGTTAGATTAGATATTGTGAAGAAATTCTTCAGTGTGGGAGTGGTGAGTCAGGGGCACAGGTTGTCCAGAGAAGCTGTAGATGCCGAATCCCTGCAAGTGTTCAAGGCCAAGTTGGATGGGGCTTGGTGGAACCTGGTTGAGTGGAAGGTGTCCCTGCCTGTGGCAGCAGGGTTGGAACTAGATGATCTTTAAGGTCCCTTCTAGCCCAAACCATTTTATTATTCTGTGATACTTGCTTTCTTTCTCTTTTTTCCAATTTTGATTCCCTCTCTCACCAATTCCAGCTTCTGATGAGGTGGTAGTTTATTCAATATGACAGTCTTCAGTGAGAATTAATACTTACATTGTGTTCTCTAGAGCTTTGTCTTTTTTCCTTGCTTGTTATAGCTTAAATCACTGACATCATTCACTTTCTTTGTGTGGAAGGTTTGCTCCGTATAATAAAGAATTCTGAGTCTTACAGAGAGGCTTATTCCTCTCAGTCCTGGGTTTTTCAGAAATTGCATGAAGTTTAATGATCATTCAGGATTTCTCAAGGGACTTAATTTCTTCAGGCTGTATTACTTATGTCTAACATAGTGTACTTACCTGCCTTATCAGTGTTCATAGAGACATAAAGTTGTGTGTGTGCTTAGCAGCAACCAGCCACATTCAAGTCTTGATCTTGACAATTTACTACTGTTTTCAGTGCTTTTCATTAGCCTTTGGGCATTATAGGAATCAGTCTGTGCAGGAAAGCTGTCTGTTTTGCAGCCCAAAGAGTTAGTTTGGTGGAGTGCTGCTTTTCAGACCACTAGTACAGTTTTGATATTTACCACGGTTCAAGTTTGAGTAGTGACTTGAGCACTTAAATCTTACTAAAATATGATTTAGGCAATGGCTACAAACTCTTGACTCTTAGGAGGGCCCACTGCATGCAATGCTGTCCTGTTGAGAATTCTTGTGTTGTATGAGCTTCTGCTCAAGCTTCTTTCTAACTATTTATCACTTTAAAAGACCTTCCTGTGACATAACCATTTGTTTTGTATTTCTGGTTGATAGAGTAAAACTGACTCTGGAAGGCCTAGAGGAAGATGAGGATGATGAAGAAGGCCAAGAGAAAACATCCCCTACTGTACCTCAGAAAATGGCAAATACTGTGGAGTTCTCCTTAATAAGTAATAATGACTATAAATGTCGACACACTCAGCCAGACTGTGGTTATGCTTTGCAGCCAGACCGATGGATAGAGTACACAATACAAACCATGGAGCCTGATAACTTGGAATTAATCTTTGATTTTTTTGAGGTACGTCTCTCTACCCTGCCTTTGGGAGTTAGATTCAATTACTGTGAAGATTTCACTGTTGAAACAGGGCCACTGCCTGATATTCTTGGACCTTCTGGATTTGTTTGCACAAATATGAGACTGTTGTTGACTCCCAGCCCATTTTGCGGAAAGGTTTTGTGAGTTTTCTTGATGGGGCACAGAAAGTTTTTTCAGTTCTGCTTGTTCAGAAGTCAGTACAAATTAGACTCAAATCTCTGTGTGTGGTATTTTATGGTAGTTGGATTGGCTTGATATGTATCCTTTTCCAGAGCTAAGTTTTGCATCTCCTGCCTGAACCTGAACACTGTCTATATGAACTAGTTATATCACAATTATTTACTCTAAATTTTTTTAAAGCAAAAGAGATTTCTCTGGATTAACCAGTGCAAATTAAAACTGGATTCTCACTGCTGTATCTGTTATTTTGCACTCTATTTTTCCATCTGAAAGATCTTAATATTCAAAATCTTTTTTAAAGAAAAAAACTTTTTATCTCTTCATACTGTGCATGCAGAAAGAAGTTTTTTAGGCATTCTCTCTTTGGTCTGAAAATTCCCTTGAGTTCACTTACACTCATAACTGTAAAGTATCTATGTAGTTCCTTGACTATGGTCAAGTGCACATTCTGCATATTAGTTGCCTTCCTCCCTCCTTGCAGATGAATACAAAGTTATTTTAAATGTGTATATTACTCCAGTTAATTTTTGTTTTAAGTACAACTTGGACTTTTTAGAAGACAGACTGTTTGACTTGTGCAATTTTGATCTGAAAAGCTTGTCAAATGCAAGTTTTCAAAGACAGTTTTGAGTTGTTTAGATTTCCATCAAGATTTCCATATTCCCGATAGTAATTTGCCACACACTTGCTTTAAACAATTTCGGGGTGAAAGTAGTGTTTTCTGTAATGCACAAGAAACTTGTTACCTCAGTGCCTGTTTATATCTTCTTGAGGAGCAAGGAAGAAGAGTTTGTTTAGAGTTTTCACCTACATTCTACAGTGTTTTTTGGTTTTTTCATTTTTAGGAAAATTTAGGTGAGAAGGTAGTCCAAGGCGATGCACTCCCAGGTCATGTAGGTTCTGCCTGCCTCCTGTCATCCACGATCGAGGAACTCGGGAAGAGTGCTGGAATTATTACACTTGCTATTATGAGCAGAAATCCAAGAAAGACAATTGGAAAAGTTAGAGGTACAGCTGATGCAAACAGCAGATGTAGATAACTTTATTCAAAGTCATCCGTTCTCCATTGACATGTGTGTTCTCTATTGACATTGGTGTTTTTCTTGTAGTGGACTACATAGTTATTAAACCAATCCAGGGATACACTTGTGATATGAAGGCTTCATATGCAAAATACTGGAAACCAAGAACAACTCTAGATGTTGGTCACAGGGGAGCAGGAAACTCTACAACAACAGCTAAGTAAGTGCGTTTGCATTTTAATCTGGGATGATTATGTTTTGTTTCACTGGCATCAGTTCAGGAAGTGGACAGTTTAAAAAGTTGCAACCCACTATCATACAAGTCACTTCAATGTCAAATGTGGGTGTCCTCGAAAACAAAAACTTCTGATTTGTGTTTCTCTTGTTTCAATGGACTTCTGTGCTGTACCACATCTAACAACACCTTTTTCTGTGCTGTTATTTCAGACTTGCTAAAGTTCAAGAGAACACAATTGCCTCTCTGAGGAATGCTGCCAGTCACGTATGTACACACATTTTCATACGTGTGATACTTCTGTAGTTTAATCTAGGTTGGCTTGTTTGCTTAATTTCTGTGATTCAATACAGTGAATGGCATTTGCAGTGATGTAAAATCATATGAAATCACTGTGAGAGTTCCCTGAGTAGTGGGAAGTAGTAGCTAGATTAGACTCTTATTCTCAAATTAATTAAAAAAAAAATCAAAACTTCCATTTAATATATTCTGGTGGTGTTCTAATACAGAGAGGATTTTAATCTCAGCCCTGTAGAGACATGATATTGGAATAAATTTGAACAAGTGACTAAAATTTTGGCACTGCTGGAGTCTGTCAGCATACTGTCAGGGACTGCTGTGTAACAAAACTCAGTGTCCAAAAATGTGACCTGGGAGCTGAACTGGTAGAATGAAAGAATCCTTTGTTTCAGTGCTTGCTACAGTGAAGACTTGGAATCCTAAGACAAGACTTTGTTTGGGAGATACTGGCTGCATGTGCCTGAACTCAGTGATTGAGGTCATCGTTACTTTCATTCCTCCCAGTGATCTTGATCACTGAGTGGTCTGTGATAAAATTGATCTAGACAGTCTAGTGAGACACTGCAGCAGAGTAGCTGGAGGCAGAAGGATGTTCAGTGGTTCTTCGTCTGGCTCTTGTGTTCACAGTCACATGCCGCTGTGAGATCACCTGCTGCTTACCTTACAGATCCTAAGCCATTATTGCTTAGTGGTATTTCTTCACTAATACAGATGCTTGCAAAACATCTTTTGAAGCTGTGAAAGGCATGGAAGCAGAATCTGGAATTGGCTACTGATTCTGGAGTGCTGTATTCCCCAAGAGTCGTAACTGAAAGCTTTTTCTTCCTTTGAAGTCAGTGTATAATTTGAACAGAGTGACTGAAACATGCACTGACTGCAGAGCAAAATAAAACTGCAGCTACTAAATTACTTTTTTGAACAGTGGTTCTTAATCTCTGGGTGGGACACTACAGGTTTACAGACAGCTTTTAAAAAGCCCTCAAGAAATATGCATTGAGGCAGAAATTTGCTGTGAAGTCAGCAGCAGCATCACCAGAAAAGTGCTTTCAACTATTTGTGGATTGAAAAAGCTGAAAGCTACAGATCTAAAAATATTTCTGCTGAGAAAAGGGCTGAAAAAGGCCTGTTCTATTTTCTGTCTGTACTGATTGAAGAACTGTAAGTGAATCAGGATGGTAATTTGATGAATAGTATCCTTGGAGGCCTTTGAAAGGAATGATTTGCAGACAGTCAAAATAAGTAAAACCCCCAAACCTGTTACTGTGTGTTTTTCTTTCTGGCCCTCCCTCTTTTCAAAAAGATTCTACTTGGAGCTCTTGGATCTTTCTTCCCTTTTTTTAAGCTTGTCAGAAAATAACATACAGCTGAAAAGGACAGGAGAATACTGGATGCAGCTCTTTCTGCTCTTGCACATACAACACACTACTGCTATTCTCACTAGTGACTCCAGAAGCTCATTGCTATATGGAATGTCTCCCCAAGGCTTTGCAATATGTAGCCAGCCCTTGTCTCTTGGTGGGGGGGTGGAAAGGAGGGAGGAAGGACACCACAAAGGCTTGTATGTTTTAAACGTCTATATTTGAAAATATCATCTTAGACTTTCTCTGAAACCAGGTTTACAATACTTGAATCTTACTAGAGGATTTACAAGATCAGGCAAGCTGTGTATATATATTAAAGCTGCATTATGTTAATTAAAATACCTTCCCATATGAATTTCTTTTCATTATTAATCTGTGGCTGAGTATAATTTAAGTGGTAACAACCAGTTGAATTCAACTTCTGTGTGATGTCCAGGACCTGTAAATACTTGACAACTTGTGTACAGTTCTGTAGTCCTTGTGCATAAGTAGTTAATGTTCTTTTGGTTTGTTCTGTGTGTTTTTCAATTTTCTTTAGGGAGCAGCATATGTGGAATTTGATGTACATCTTTCCAAAGATCATGTGCCTATTGTATACCATGATCTCACATGTTGCATGGCCATGAAAAAGGTAAGGAAGATAACATCTGTATTTTACTTACAAGTATGACCATTCCAGAAACTAAAATGCCAAGCTCTTACAGAAATAATTCTGGGCCCTCAAAGGATGGAATGAGAATAAATATGCAGTATTACTCTGTGCATAAAGTAGAGCAGGGAAGTTGAGTTTTTCCTTGTGATATTGTAGCAACAGCTTTTCAGATGCACTGTTTGTTTGGCACTCTTCAAGCCAAAATTTTAGTTCTTGAGCTTTTTTTTTTAATTTGACATTTGGAAGAAAAAAGCAGACAACTGCACTACATTCAGTAGTGCCTATGGGGCTGTTGTAGAATGCCAAAGCAGTCTAAAACAAATTCTGCTTGTTTCTCTTTTGAGGGAGTTAGTGTGATTCTCAGCATGACTTCTCACTCATACTGATATTTAAATGTATACTTGTCTTAAGCGGTAGTGCACTCATAAGAGGTCTTTTAAGTCAAACCAAAGACTGCTTTGTTTGGATCCCAGTAGACAGAAAGTAGAAAAATGAAAGAAACAAGAATCTCCTTCATTTAGGGAGTTTGATTAGCCAAAAATGCCCTTCTGTTGGTTTTTTTAGCTTTCCTTAACCCTTTTTGACTTCAGCATCCTGCTCTGTCCTTTAACTGTGAGGTAAACAATATACATCATGTCTCATACGTAAGTGAGGCTAAAGAACTCTTGGATTGCTTGGTGGAACAGAAGAAAAAGAGCTAAGACTGAGATTGTAGGAGCAGGAAAATGGCTCTTGAAAGCAAGTGTCCTGTTCCTTTCCTTGCTGTACCTCTTTAGGCTGCAGTTCCTCCTTTTTTAACCAAAACCTCCCTTTTGCTGTTTTTGGAAGCATCAAGAATGCTGTAACATGAGAAGTACTGAATTGTACTGTCACTTGTACGTACAGATGAACGTTCCTTAAAAGATGCTCTGAACAGTCTCTGACCATACCTCCTAAATACCCCAGTTTTATGAAGTGTATCAACCAAATGTTTTCAGAAAGTGACATTCAGAAGGGGAAGGGACTGGAGCACAAGTGCTATGGGAAGAGGCTGAGGGAGCTGGGGTTATTTAGCCTGGAGAAGAGGAGGCTCAGAGGTGACCTCAGCACTGTCTAGAACTACCTGAAGGGAAGTTCTGGCCAGGTGGAGGTTGGTCTCTTCTCCCAGGCACTCAGCAATAGGACAAGGGGGCACGGGCTCAAGCTCTGCCAGGGGAAATTGAAGTTGGAGATCAGAAAAAAATTCTTTCCAGAGAGAGTAATCAGGCATTGGAATGGGCTGCCCAGAGAGGGGGTGGATTCACCATCTCTGGAGGTTTTTAAAGTGAGATTGGCCGTGTCACTGAGTGCCATGATCTGGTAAAGGGACTTGAGTTGGACCAAGGGTTGGACTTGATGATCTCGGAGGTCTTCTCCAACCCAAACGATTCTATGATTCCACTCCTTAATAGCAAGAGAACTGCAGACATAAGGCCTGGTGACTCAGAAACCCCCTGCTGAAGTGCTTTTTTGTGTGGTCTGTTGTGTGCTCTCCACTGAGGCCTGAATGCTTGCATTCTGCAGCAGTGCAAAGAGGTGGGACTCTGTGTTGTGCTGGTTATCTTCTTTCCTGGCTCTGCAGTGAAACCTGAGAGAGATGACATGGCAGAGCAAACTGCCCTGTCTTACTGGAACTAAGTTTATGTCATCAAACTCTCTCACCCTTTGCAATATTGTGGTTTACAAGAAGCTTGGTTTTGAACAGCTTTGGAAATGGGACTTTGACTAAGGGAAATGCATAGTCAGTGTGTCTTCAATCAGTACTGTCTTGCTCAGTAAAAATTTCTGTAAGTGAAGAGGAGAAGTGAGAAATGGAGAGAATTGTTTTGGCACCAGATCTTTATTTTTGGAGCAGCGTGGAGGTCTCGATTTTACCCCAGGACATTTGTTCTTTTTTTTAGTTTCTGATAGAAACTAATAAAACTGGATAGACAGTAGTAAAGAGAACTGTCTTGGAGTATTTTTTACTGCATTTCTTTACCTGCAAACCTTGTTCCCTGAATACACTCACCGATCAAGTTTTAATAGAATAAATATTCTAATTTTTGTGAAGAAAGAACTTTAAAGCCTCTGATTTGTGTGAAAAACCAAATCATGTTCTTTTTTTCCAAATTGACACCTGTTCTATGCTTTTAAGGGACTGTGTTGTCTCCTGAAGACTGATTGTCTTTATTAGGATGTCACTTGTATCTTTATCAAAAAAAGAGAAAAAATTAGTTGTCATTAATATTACCATATTAAAAGCATGTAGGCTTTTTTGTAGTTTTCAGTGATGCTTAATTATGTATTGTCTCTTAAAAGAAACTGGATACAGAGCCTTTGGAACTGTTTGAGATTGCTGTCAAAGAACTCACATTTGATCAGCTGCAGTTATTGAAGGTATTGTTACTTTGCTGTGTGTAGAACTTCAAATTGTGTATGAAGCTTAGAGTTGTTGAGAGTAATAAAGATTGTTCTATTGGCACAATGTTTAGAACTGTGCTCTCCCAAGCGATTAGTTGATTTCAAGAGAAATACTTTTGCACCATGGTTACAAGCTGAATAAATTTCTTAACTTGCATCTTCTGGAAAGGCAGTCTGACAGCTTGTGTAGGTCCTTATCAGTATGCTAACATTGACAATTTTTTAAAAATGAGGAAGGTTGAAAGTGAAGGTAGGATTCATTGAAAGCCAATGCTTTGGAGTCTCTGTTGAGGAAAAACATCTGTCATGAAGTCTGTCTAGTTTTCAAATGTTAAAGGAGCTACTCTACCTTCTGAACAGAAGTGCCCTGTCTTCTAAAAGGAGTCAGGCTGAGACTGGGCCACTGTAGACCCCACTGAGATACCTGTACTCAGTCAAGGAAACACCTGGCTGATTCAAGAACTATATGATTCTTTTTACTTAAAATTACTTGGTCTGCTCCTTTTTATGGAGAGGGAATTTAAATGGAGTGAGGGAGTTGGCCCTATGTCTGGCCTCATTCTGTCTCAGAATGTGACTGCATTATAAAGCCAGGCAGCCCTCTGCACTGGATTAAACATAGAGGAGAGATTAATGTTCAGACTTCTTCACATCTTGATGTTGAATTATAGTATGTGTGTTTTTACCCTTGAACATGTTTTTTGAATTTTCAGTAAGCATATTTTCAGTTTGGTTTTGTCAGCTTTCCTTGAAATCTTTAAAACAAACTTTGAAAAAAAATTGTGATGTGTACTAGGATGTCCTTTATTGTTTTACAAATTCCTAAAACTGTGTCTATAATGGACCTTTAAACCTAAAAACAATTTGTAAGGGAAACTAGTTACATTTTGTATGTAGGAAGATCTCTATGGGTAGAGTGTTTGCTAATGTTGCTCCTCTGCTCTTACTCTTCAGCTAGCTCATGTGACTGCCCTGAAAGTGAAAGATCAGAATGGTATGTACTAGTTTGGAAGAGCCTTGAGACTGATTCGTTACCATGTAATTATATATATTCTGTAGCTGCAGTTGCTTGTTCTAATCACATTTGTAACCTTCCTGAACATTTCTAAATGCTTATTTTGTGTATGCTGTAGAGTCCTTTGCTGGGAAGTAAATACCTGAAGAGAAGTTACTCCCTTGGGAAGATGAGACAGCACAGTAGAGAGTGAATGTATAGATCAATATATATTTATGAAGAATCATAACAAAATTGCCACTAATGTTCCCATCTTAGGCTTCTCTTACTCTACAGTCCACTCTTCAGATTTGCCAACAAGAACTTTGGTAACTGCTATAGGGTGTCTTATTGGTGCTGTCATTTCTTGGCCTTGGTTCATCCCTTTTAAAAGGTCAGCAAATTGGCAGAGTATCTCACACACCTTCCCTGTCTAGGAGAAGATAGAATAAATAAGCCTTAATAGGCAAGGCTGCTTCTACTGGATGTGATTCAGTGAGTGAAGTGGGGAGGGATGGAAGAAGCCATTTCTGATCATTATTATGGTGAGTTTTTAAATGATTATCAAAACACTTTCCCATTGGGAAAATAGGATTTGCCAACAAACACCATTGTTGGAGTAAGTCAGTTAGTGCGAAGGTGTAGGTAATCAAAAGGTAGACCTGATTTCACTCCTAAAGGCCTTATGATTTGAGCCTGCCCTTTCTTGTTGAGATTACTGGGATTATGCTGTTTATTTTGAGTCAATATTTTATATTTCTTTCCAGCATCTTTTAAAGAGGAGGAAAACTCTGCTTTTGAGACCCAGCCATTTCCATCTCTGCAAAGAGTAAGTAGTGAATACAGAGCAATGATGATTGTGGAACATGAAAATGTGTTTTATTTTCAGCTTTGCATATGTAGCAAGGGATATTAATTTTTCATTTAGGCCTCTCAGATCAATGCTGGAACTGAGAACATGGGCTTTTATTGCTGGCCACTGGAGGCTTTCCAGTGCTTAAAAGAAATAGTTTGCATATATTTAAAGCTTCTTAATTCATGAACTCAAGTTGTATAGCTCAAGGTACACAGAGGCATTGCATTTTAATGCATTTACAATTGTTTCTAATTTTGAAAAAAAGCCTACCTGGCCTTAGGCAGTTCATCACATAGTATTGGCCATCTGGCAGAGCCTGACACAGAAATGTGAATTTCTAGTATGTTCCCATTTCTGACTGTTTCCATGATCTTCACCTTTTGATTTGAAGTTGCCTTACAAGTAATTCTTTATGAGAATTTCACATGGAAACTTTTGTTCCATTATCATAATGGTAAGCTCATGGATTTTGTACTTAGGACTCTCTGTTACTTATGTTTCTGGAGAAATAAAAACCATTTTTTCTTTAGGAGTGCAAGTGGGACATTTCTCATGTGTTAAAGTGAATTGACTTGCATTTGTACCTTGTCAAAATTTTGTCCTTAAGATTTTATCAATTTTTATGTATTTATTAAGTTGCAATAGAGTAGAAAAGGATGCATTTGTATCTTGTGTTAAATATTAAAACTTAGGGGGTTTAATTCTCCTGTTAGACACCACTGGCATTAAATTCCAATGCATTCCTCTAATAATTACCTTCACAGTGCTTTGTTTGTGCTCCTTTGCTGTGTGGTCTTTTCATTATGAATTTTTTTTCAGGTCCTGGAGTCTGTTTCTGAAGATGTTGGGTTCAACATAGAAATAAAATGGATCTCCCAGCAAAGGGTAAATAAATGCACATGTGATTTACTTTAATTCTTTGACAGCTAAAGCTTGTAATTTTCCATGGTGCAGTAATACAAGCAACTGTTTCCTTCTAGTCAGCAGCGTTGCAGATTCAGCTGGATTGTTTTCAATCCAGAAGGAAATGGTTGTAAAGGCTGGGATTGGAAGCCTGGAGTGGGGGAGGGAAAGTAAGGAGAGTTACAGGTGCAGGCCCATATGCATGGGGACATCTTAATAGACCTCTTAGAGACAAGTCAACTGCAGGAAGACTGGTACCTGCTGTTCTCAGATGATGTCTCTTTTCTACAGATCTGACCACTGAATTTGTGTATTGATCAGAATCACAGAATGGGTCAGGTTGGAAGGGCCTGCAGTGGGTCATCAGGTCCAGGCTCCCTGCTCAGGCATTGCACAGGATCGTGTTTATTTAGGAATAACAACAGAGAATATATGCTATAGTTTTTGGTGGTCTTTCAGGGAATTCCTTTGCATTTCAGGGAATTCCTTTGCATTTTCAAAATTGAAATAGGCTTCCTAGAAAGGCTTTCCTTGGGTGGGGAGACAGAGAATAATTTTTCAGTGAACCTTAGTGCTGTGAGAATTCAGCTGCACCTCAGACTGTCAGCCCTGCAGAGCTGTAACCAGGGTTGACTTCTGTATTCAGACTGGCAAACTGAATCCTTGTTTTGCTCAGGTTGAATAAAAGACCACTACTGGTTAAAATTATTTTACTAAGCATTAATTTAAATGACTAAAACTTGTTCTTTCTTTTTCTAGGATGGACAGTGGGATGGCAACTTGTCAACTTACTTTGATATGAACCTTTTTCTAGATATCATTCTAAAAACTGTTTTGATGAATGCTGGAAGAAGAAGAATTGTATTTTCTTCTTTTCATGCAGATGTTTGTACAATGTAAGTTAAGAAGAGATAAATGATGCATTCTTTTTATTTGGTAAAATTTACTTTGTACTAAGAATGCTCAGTAGGAAACAAGTAACGTGTGTTTTGCTTAGTCATAAACTCCGGGTGCCAAAGTAGTTGGGAAATAAAATGAGACCACTTTATCATCAGAAATGAGCCAAAAATAAAACAGGAGAACAAAGTCAAGTGGCTTCCTGAATGCTTTAATCTTTCTTGAAACAACAAAAAAAGTCAAGATTTCTTCTGGTATCCCAAAGTTTTTTCAGTGATACTCCACGGGTATGCAAGCCCAACTTAAAAACCAAATCCTCTTGTTACAATTTTTCACTGTATCTGCCTTTTTAAAAGGACAGAAAATGAAAGAACTTTGTGTTACCTACGTTTGGTTTGTGATTTTCAAGTGGTTTACTTTGCTTTGTGAAATGCCATATTGAAAATGTTGGGACACAAAAGAGTCATAGAAGTTGAACTGGTGAACAAACAGTTGGGATACACATGAGCCAAAAATGGGCTGTAGTAGTTGGTATGCAGAATGGCTTCAGCACTGTTAATGAGAGGTTTGATGGAAGCTTCATTTGATGCTGCACTGATGAAATACCATTGAAGAGTCGGTGGGCAAGACAAAACCAAATCAAGGGACTGATAAAAGGACTGAGAAGCAAATATAGGAACATGCCAATCTCAAAATTTTGCTTCCCTCTGTTGTCATTTCATACCACTGTACTGGTATCCAAGTTGAAAAATACATTAGTAGGATTAGGTTCTGTATATTAACCATGTTCAGAAATTCTTATCATGAGTCTTCATTTTACTCTACCCTGCATTTAAGAAGAAAATTACAGAATTAAGCAACCTTCAGAGATTTTATATAAACATTTTGAGGGTGTGAGTCTGAGTTCAACATGAAGATTAGCTTCCCTTAAACTGTTTGTTCATCTCTAATAGTGGCAAAAGGAAAAATTTGAGCAGTTTGTCACACAGTTTGATGCTAAACTGTAGTACCCTCTTGTTGCACCAGCTAGAACTAGAACATGCAGTAAAGTGAGGAATTCCCCTCAAGACAGTAAGATCAAATTCTGTCGGAGGAGACCAGGAAAATTCCCCTGCTTTTTATTTTTTAATCTTTATTTCTTCATTTGCTAATTGTGAACCTTTTCTCTAACAGGATTCGGCATAAGCAAAACAAGTATCCTGTGTTATTTCTCACCCAAGGAGAATCCAAACTCTATCCAGAGCTTATGGATCTCAGATCTCGCACAACTCCAATTGCCATCACTTTTGCACAGTTTGAAAACTTGCTGGTAAGCTGACAAGTTCTGGTACTAACTGCTCTGTGGTAAAATGAAATTAAATTACTACTGCTTGTCTTAAATCTACAATTTTTGGTATAAATGCTTAAAATTACAAGTAACCTCTTAAAAGAAATACACTCATGTTGGGTAACTGCCAAAATAGTGTCCATTGTTTCAAATCTCTAATCCAGTGTTTTAAAAATAGTGCTATCAATAAACTCTCTAATTGTATTAAATTATTTTTATTATTATGGATGAAATCGTAAGGAGCTGCAAGTGTCAAAGTATTAAAACAGCTGATGTGTTTCAGAAACTTGGGTATTAATTGGAGTCTTCTATGTTTCAGGGAATTAATGTGCATTCTGAAGATCTGCTGAGGAATCCATCATTTATTAAACGGGCCATATCTGAAGGCCTAGTTATTTTTTCATGGGGTGATGATGCAAATGACCCAGATAACAGGAAGAAGTTGAGAGAATATGGTGTTCATGGGCTAATATATGACAGGTACTTAATTACAGCTTTTTAAAATAATCGTCCCCGAGCTTAGAAACTATTGTATCTTGATTCTAGTGAAATGTCACATTGCTTCTTGCTTGATGGGTACAGAATATCTTCCTTCTTGTACTGGAAGTGCAAGAAGGCCATAACCCAGATCAAGATCAAGTCTAACACTAATTCCTACTCTTTCAGCTCTATATATGAAGCAAAATAACTTTTGTTTCTCCTAAGATTTAAATGTAATTTCATTCTTTAAAGAAATAGTGCATAGTGTACACATGTAAAATGCTACTGATATTGCTGATAGTATTTTTTAAGTTATGTACATGATATGGTGAGGACAGTGTTATTTAACTGTTTTAATGTAGAAAGCTTAAGCCTTCAGTCAGCTGTGGAAATGGTTAGCACAACTTCAGTGAATGATTTGAACTTAATTTTTGCCAACGTTCTGCTGTGCTTCAAAGCTGTGAATTCACCATTTTTTTCCTATTAATTTGGCAACTGCCTCCGGGGCAAACTGCCAAATTAGTCACTTCAGAAGGTAACCATTATATCCAGACAGTTCAAGTGGACATCAAGAATAGTGTGGTAACTATTTGAACAAAAGTGTTACTGGGTTATTTAGCTTCTCTCAAAATCAAATATGTTTGCTCTTGGAGTTGTAGGCTCTCACTGAAAAAAAAGGAAATAGTTAACTCTCTTTGATCTGTTCTTGACTGTGAGAGTCCTTCCAGAATGATGGGTCCATTATTTTTCTGGTTTGCCAGAGGTCTCACTTCTTGTACTATATTGAATATCTCCTTCTAATCACTGTCAGTAAAAAAGAATAACTGGATTTTTACATTGGGGATCAGCTTCAGACTGAAGACATTGAAACGTAAATCACCTTTCCTGCCACAACAGTCCTGCATGTTGTACCTCTTTTACAGCTCCTTTAGTTGATGAAAAATACCTCTGGACTAGAATGCAGAAACTCTGACTCTTTAGTGTACAGTCCTATGGTATGTGTAACTTAAAGTAATACATTATTGGCCCATGAATAGGTGTTTCAATCAAATACTGCTGTATAAAGTGTTCTTAAGATGTCTGTTCATCTGATGTCTACTAATCCAGTTTTCCAGAGTTGCTAATTACTCCTTGTGCAGGTGTCAGCCCCTGACTTCATGTTGCTTTTATTGCTTTATATACCCAGCTCTACTTAAATGCTGTTGGCATTTCTGTCCAGGCTGCCAGTTGGCTCTGTGCCATCTTATGGTCCCTTTTGTACTCTTCAATGTGTTTTAAGTTGTAGTAGGATAGCAGAAGACTGTCTCACCTTTTGATGGCTAGACAATTGGTTGGAAGGCTGAATTCCATTGGGGATTTAACTGAAGAAAAAATTCTGAACTTTCCTGCCCTATTTTAGATCCTCTGGATTCTTAATAGTGTTCATCTCTCCTCTCGCTACCTGCCCCCTGTATCACTTCCACTTTGTAACATCTTTCCACTGTATTAAGAGGAACCCCAAAATTAGTAGTAACTCCAAAGCTGTTCAAAACCATAGTTCAGTACTGCTTTTTTCCTTTGTTTTTCAAGTGGCAAGCTGCAATTTGAGTAGCAGACAATTATCTTGTTTCAGTATAATTGTTGCAGGGAAACATGATTTCTCTTTTTTTCCTGTAGAATGTTCCATTGGAATTATTTTTCAAAATTGACTAATTGTCTAAATAAAATTAAATTCAATCTTAATATAGGTCTGTTTAGCAGAAATACGACACTTTCTAAAAGTTGCATCAGGTATCTCAAGCTGGACACTTTGAAATGCAGGTGGGACCTCAGGGCCTGGGTGGAATGTCAAAATGTAAAACCTGGCAGCAAGTGTTTCCACTCCCAGTTGGAGCTGCTGGGTAAAAAGGCATTCTTTCACATCATTTCAGATTATGGAGTTGGTATTAAGAGTTTAAATAGGTATGGTGTAAATATCCATATTCTGTGCTGTTTGAAGTTTAGGAATAAATAAAATTAAAACGACAGTGAAGCAGAACTCGAGAGAGAGATGCACATGCCTGTTTCAAGGCCTAGAAATAAGTAGGGACTGCAGTATCCTGTTTATTAGTGTAATGCCAGTTTATGCTATTTTTGTGTCTTCAAATTCCAGAGTATTTCCAGGACTGAATCAAGATATGCTGCTTCTGTGGTTCCTGCAGAATTTTTGTTCTCTGGTTTTATGGCTTAGTCCAGATGTTTATCAAAAATCACTGTGCCTGGTGTTTTGTGCTGCTGTTTACTAGACCTTTACTTACACCATGTTAAGTTACCTGAATAAGCTAGGAAGGGAAATAGAGCAATTCTAGTGAATTTTAGGTTGCTTGCATGTGGCCCTGAGTTACTGTGTGCGGTAGTTATTTCTGACCTTATGAACTGAACTGTCTGCATAGAGATAATTTCTGTAAGCTATTTTTTCCAAACTTTAATCGTCCATGTAGAATTGGCCAAAACAATGTAGCCAATTGCGAAGATGGCAGAAACACTGTGGCATGAATACCAAAAGTTGATGATCCCAAGCACTGGGCAAAAAACCATGCAGGTAGGGGGCCTGCCTTTGCTTTGCATGGAGAAAAGCTGCAAGGCTAAATCTGGGACGCTTCCAAATGCCAACGATATCAAGGAATGATCTCACTGGGACAGAGGAAAGAACACACACAGACCTCTCCCCACATCCAGTCCTTTCTCCACTTGGGCTGCAGATTATTGGTTATACCCAAAGTTATTAAACCAAATGGGTGTTCTGGCAGTTGCTGGGATGATACTCCATTAGTTTCTTATGTTCAACTAGCATTCATCTCAGTGTTTAACGTGAAATTAGTTCTGTTAAAAGGGCAACCTACAGAAAGGTGCCACCTCTGCCTTCAGGCTTTTATTTGGGCCTGTATACAGAAGAATACTTTATGTGCATAACTGAGTATCTTCCTTAAAATGCTCTATTAGTCTGATGTTTAGACTTTAATTAGAGAAGAAACTTTAACTTTTGTAGGAAAATTCTCTGGTTTGGCAAAAAATGATGGATTTTAAGGCAGGATTTGTGGAGTAATTTATCTGGTATTTTTCTCCCGAGTAAGCTTTGTAAACAGTCCAGAAACTATTTCTATATTTGAACATACTTAATAAGAAAAATGCAGTCTTATGTTTTCACACCTGTTGGCAGTATATTAAATACCAACGTGGAGAGGGGGTGGGTGCTAACTTACACTTGCATTGTTTTTTTTCATTCACTTTACATGATCTGAATTTTGTTTTTTGAATGATAGACACAACTACATAAAAATACTAAATAGTAATTTTTATGCTGAAAGCTTTTCCTTGGGAAGTTTCTTACGCTGCATGTTGCACTTGCAGATTCCAGACAAAAGCTCTGTGCTTGGTTGGTATTAGTAACTTCCCAAAATTTAACACAAATCGAGCTGGCAATCAAGGCAAAAGCATTCCAAATACTTCTCAGAAGTAAAAGACTGTCTAAATATGCGCTGTCCTGTTTGCCTGAAACTGCATGTTACTTAAATAACAGCATGGGTTTATCTAGGAAGTGGACTAGTATTAGTTGATTTATAATTTAATCTACTCAGTGATTGAATTAAGATGTTATGCAATGGCAGTCTAAGCCTTCTGTATTTTGTGAATTGCAAATTAAACTAAACTCAAGTTTGCCTAGAGATGTAAAGAAAACTCATTTAGTGTACATTTCTGTGAGAAGTTTTAATCAAAAGCTTCAGAAAATCTTTTTGAGCATGAAAATAGTATTTCAGTGCTGGTGACTCTTGTCTTGTGTGTGTTTTCAGAGGTTGCAAAAACACCTGACAGGAGCTAAACACACCAGTTTTATATCCACTGCATAACCCTGCAATGTCCTGCAAGTCTTTTGTAGAATGTGCTTATTTTTAAAAGTAATATTTAAAGGCATTCCCTGTCTTGCTCATAAATAGGAAGTTGAATGGAGGAACTTTGGTGCGTAGCTACTTACAAAGAATTGCCCTGTTGAGGAATTAGGATAGCGAGATGAGAGTTTATTCCTTCTTTTGGTGGTGATGTTAGAAATAATTAAGAGAAGTCCTGGAACTATGTTCTGTTTTTGCAAACCGATGGCTGACTTTCATGGACCCAAAAGAAAGGTGGGCACAAGAAATTCTGAAGTACAAGTGTAGCTGTGCTTCAAATTGTCTTCTCTGCTTTTGGTTTAGAAGAAACACTGCATACACATTGGAGCAGACTGGCTCTAATGGACAGGTTCAAAGGAGCTTGGAGGATTGGATTCATCCAAAGTCTCAATGGAAAAGAATTTAATATGAAAGCCAGAATTATAGACTCTATACTTGTTGTAGTAATAATGGCCAATCTTCGTGAACGAAGATTTGGGAAGGGCTCTCCCCACGTGGGTGTGCCCTTCCAGCCTGCACAGTGGATTTTTTAGGTGAGGCACAGCGTGCACAGAACTGGCCCCTCTGTTTAAGTCCTGAGGTTCATTTGCCACGGCTGAGCAAGCTTGGACAGTGACAGTGAAGTCCTCGGGACTGTCACAGCACCCGGTACTGACCGGGGCTGACCCTGCTGAGCATCCGAGATCTGACAGGATCGGATGGCAGAGAGGCATTGAACTGCCAGGAGACAGTCCCTACACTGAGACTCGAACTCGCGACCTTCGGATTCGGAGACTGGAGTGCTCTCCACTACACCACGGGACCACCCCTACTTGTTGTAGTAAAGAACTAATAAAATACCTGCCAGAAGCTGCATAGAAACACGCTTAGCCCTATTCTGGGAACAAGGGGCTTAGAAACGTTCGTTTACTCTTCTAACTGATGGGAAGGACTTGAGGTTCTTAGTCCTTGAAGTGTGTTGCTATATAGAAAACTTTCAGTGGTTTGTTTTGAGAGCACAGAGAAATTCATAATGTGTAAGCTGACTTAACTGAGGAGAGCACAGATCTTAGCTGCAGCTGGAAGGAAGGAATGAAGGCAGAGCTTTTATTTTGCAGGTAGCTTCCATTAGGCAGTTTTGGTTTGTATCTTAGACTTATATGGCATTATAAGTTCCATGCAGGTAATTCCTTCTATTCAAATTTCATAAAAATGGACAGCATTTATCCTCATTTTGAGAAGTTTCTTCACAGAAATTGTCCTTTATCATGCTCCAGAGAATCTGATCCATACCAATATTTTCTGCAGAAGTGTGTCCTTATTTGAATGCTATTATTATATCAGTCTTTGAGCTGCATGTTACTTTGGATGTCTTGGAGTTGCCAGCAGTTCACAAGTTGTCTTGTTGGAATGCTATTATACCTTGCACTCTATCATACAGCACTCTTATTTTCATTGTGACATTGCATTGCTTTTGGATATATTTTGGAAATGTATGAAGGATAAAGGGTGATGAAATAAAAGAAAACTAATTTCTTGAAGAAATAATAAGTGCAAGTATGAATATTCATAAAAGACTAAAGCAGAAGCCATGGTGACTTCTTCCTGAAGTTTTTATTTGAAGGAGATAAACCTGGAGACCTGCAATACCTGAAACTGTATATGCAAAACTGGATGCCCGGACTAAAATTATGGATATAAATAACATACTGATGTTAGAAATTACTGATAGAAATAATGCTTTTGCTTTATAATGGATTACACCAAAATAGTATTTGAGTTGTGCTCAGTGTTTATGCTGTCAGACTCAAAATGTGTTTTGGAATTGGAAAATCTGGTGTGGTGCTGACATTTTAAATCCTGCAGGTTTGTTTATGTGTGTGAAAACAAGAAGGGGAAATAGGATAGACTATTTAAAATGGTGTAGATAGTTAATTTGCATCCAGTGTGAAGAAAGATCAGATTTTCTGGTTTTCATTCTTGACCTAATACTGTTATGATAACTTCAAAAAGATGGTTCTGAACTGGGGAGAGGTGAAATACTTCTTTAAACAATAAGTATAAACTCCATTCAGTATTATGTACAAGTAGTATATCATAGTCTGTTCAGACAATCTCAGGGCTCTGGAACTTCTTAGGCTTTTAAGTTTGAAGCCTGGAACATGGCTTTTACTTCACTGTTTTGTGCCACCTGTAAAATCATATTTTTCAGGAGACTGAGTAAGTGGCAGTAGGTAGCAATGAAATACTAATCAGTCTGTGTAAAAGAAGTATCATTTTATTTTGCAAGATAAGCAGGAAAACCTAGGGTACTAACCTCAAGCAAACTGCCTTCATCCACATTTTACTCTATTGAGGAACAAACCCCAGTTGCTTTATCTAGTGTACATTTCTGTGATCTGTAAGTTTATACTGATCAATTTTCTTTTCTCATTTATTCAGGATATACGACTCAAATCCTGAGCAACCAAATATATTCCAGGTGGAGCAGCTGGAACGTCTCAAGAGAGAGTTGCCAGAGTTGAAAAGCTGTGTGTGTCCCACAGTTAGCCACTTCAAATCCATAGTTCCATGTAAATGTCACAATAGTTATCTGGAGGAGAAAGCTGTAGATAACTTGAAGAGTGTTCAAATGCAAAAGGACTAATTTTAGGCAGAATGCTGGTTTGTATCTAGCAAATTTTCACCACTGGAACAGTTCTGTCTGTGCTTTCAGGTTGGTTTGGTTTTTTTTTTTAAATGTCCAAACAGCAATAACTGTGTTCCTCCTTCCTAACAGTACTTACTGAAATTTCAAACAATGTTAAAATATTCAGCCAGTTATAGTTATTGTTGCAATTTACATACACAGTTTTAACTTTCCCCTATAATCATGTCAAATCTTGAAAAAGAAAATTATCACTAGTGCTTTTAAAAAACAAATTAATTAAGCAGTCCTCAGTAGTTGGAAGCTCAGAAACTAAATCATAGGGAACTTAAAATGAATACAAATTACAGTGTTGATTATGCTGAAAAATTGTTTTGATTTTGATTTTAGTTACAGGCTGACAAGCTGTAGCATTTATCTGACAACAGGAAATTAAGAGAGTGAGTGTAAGATACGTATAAATAGATCTGGCCTATAGAAAGTCTTGAATGAATTGGTACCTCATATATATGTATTTGCACTGATAGATCCACCTGTACAAAGCTTCGTGCCATTTGCAAATATTTATATATTTTTTAGTAAACTGCAATCATTTTTTCCCATGTCATTGGACATTTAGGCTGCTGCCTTTGTTGTCTCATTTGTCAGTTTGTACTGTGCCTGTGTATAGCAGTTAGGGCTGAACCACAAATACTTTCTTTTTTTTTTTTTTGCATTAATCACACACAGGCCTGCAGAACTTTTAAAATTTTGCTAATAATTTTAATGGAATTACAGAAACATCTTCAGTGGTTGAGAATCTTTTTTTTTGCACAGTAACCTTAATGGACAGAATATGTACCATGCACAAACTCTACAAAATGCATGCTTTATCTATTAAGCATGAAATTTAGGTGTTTGCTGAGGTCCTTGCATCTTTATGGTGCTAGTTACGTGTGAAGGATGCAAGGACAAACTCAACAACTTAATCTTTTTTGCCTAAAAACCCACAAGCCTGTTATTCACAAACATTTGAAGAAAAGGCTATACCATAAGTGGTTTGTCTGATTTACATAGTGCAAGCTACTAGCTTTTGTATTTTGCAAGACTTCTGGCTTTTACCTTGGAGCAAGAATCACAAATGTACTGAATTCAGAAAATTGGTATTCTCCTGCTATCTATCCTCTGTAATTTATTACAAGGTTATAGTTTAGAGTTCTTAATAGATAAGTATGCATGTCCTTTTTTTTTCCTCCTGACATTGCAGGTCATGCCAACACAACAGCTGTAACTTTCTACTGAAGTGTTAATGTATAATAAGAATGTAAAATATTTATTTTTTTCTCTTGTAAATTGACAATGAAAACAATAGTATGTACTATATTCTTTATATACAGTCATCGCTACATAGAACTGATTGTACAAAGTGCAAAGCCATTGCAAATAAGTGCTTGAGCCTGCACTGCTGAGCAGTTTGAAACAGCTTGTTTTGACTTGTGTATTTTAGTATTTAAAGTTTGTTTGTCCTGCACAAACAGCACAGTAATGATGAGGTATATGGAAGCCGCCTTTTAATAAAAAACAAAGAAAACCCCAAAACCTGAACAAAAATTGGAAGTGTGTGAGCTGTGTTTTTGAGAAGGGGGGGCACTGAACCAGAGTATTGACATCGGGGACCTGTGGCTGTTAAGCATTCTTCACCTTTGTGATTAATTCTTAATTATTTTTTTTGCAATTTTATGCGCATGTAGGATTCTCTTGACAGGTCGTGAGGGCTTTACGAGCAGATACTCCATGCCTGGCAGAGTTTGTGTCACTGCTGCTGACAGCTGGGGAGCACATCCACAGAGATGTTGAACACAACAGTTACTTTGTGTGACGGTGGTTTAAATCTTGTGCTGTCTGAACCACCCTCTTTTACTAATCACAGTGTGATGCACAGAAGGGCTTAGGCACCCTTAAAAACTTGTTTCCTAATTTTCAATACCTTTTATTAAAAGCATATGACCCTTATGTTTGAGGAGGGTGGGAGTGGAAATAAATACACCCACTGTGATGATTTTACAAGATAGTTTTGAACAGTGTTACAATGGTGGTTTGTTGCTGACTCCCTTATTTAAGAGGAAGTTGTCAGCAACTTCCTCCCAGCCTGACTGGCTCTAACAGCCATTGGCTATGGAAATGAGGACCCTCTGCTGCCCATGGTCCCTCCAGGGGGCCAGTGCCAGGAGGCAGCTCTGCCAGGAGCCAATGCAGGGAGAAGGTAGAGTTAAGGGAATCCCAGCCTCATGGCCATATCCAAGGTAAACCTTACAGGTACTCTGGTCCCAGGAAACAGCAGGGAGCGCAGGGACCTGCTCCCCTACTCAATCCTGTGCTAGCTTGGCATG
>VWZD01005120.1:92655-130951 GCA_013396695.1 Sakesphorus luctuosus | reverse complement strand
TGGAACAACAAGTCAAGAATGATGAAACAGTGACAAAAGTAACTGATTAAGCTCAAAACCACTCAGGAAAAAATATATTTCTATACAATGATTTTAAGATGTCAATTATACAGAAAGACTCATTTTGTCAAAACAAATTTCATAGTCGTATAAGTAAACTCCATGATGCAATTACAGGAAAGCTACTATTAATTTAATTTATTTGGATTTTTAGACAGGTTTCAAGCAATTGTTCAGAAAGCTTTTATGGTTGAAAACAAAGTACAATAACAATAATAATCCAACTGTAGTTTCTTGACAGTGATTTTGTTACTCAATTATTAGGTTTTTATTCTATTTTAATTCTCCATGAGGAAAGAATTGGATTTTAACGGTGCAGAGCTTCCTCGGGCAACAAATTATACTCTTCAGGGTTTATATTTTCTTTCCAGGAGGAGATACACGTTGGTACCAAAAAGAATCACTTACATTTTCCATATTTCGTTAACATTTACTACAGCATTTCATAATTTCTTATTTTTTCTGCTTTAAATATGGTTATTCTTTTGATGTCAAGAGTTGTTCTCATTATTTCTCTGGTATGGTGAGAAGTTATTTGGAATATTCTCATATAGAGCAGATATAAGCAACTATCACAATACCTTATCATGGCTTTAGAAGTAACATATAGTTTAACTGTAAATAATATTCAGGAATTTCAGGTGATTCAGAGCAAGTTGCTTTGTTTCTTGAAGCAACGAATCTCAGGAATGGTCTGTTTCTGTTAATTTTATCCTGCATTGTCATGAGAACTGCTAGGTAGGATGTGGTTTTGTTCCTATCTGTGCTGGTTACTGGTAGTAATATTATGAATCCACAGATTTCTAAACTCAGTGAAGCACATTCTCCATGCAAAACTGGAATGCAAATTTTATGTGAGGCAAAATGTAATCATTAAAAGAGAATGGTTACAAGAAAATAATCAGCATGGTAAGGGTGTAAAGAGACTACTACAAAATGTTATGGTGAAACAGTTGTCTTATCTAAGTATTATTCTGATCCCAATATGTTACCTTGAATTTGAAGGAGCACAATATATTACCTTGAATATATTAACTTGAATTTGAAGGCAGGGAGGTATACAATCTTGCTAATTGAAAGGAAGCTGACTCTGCCACAGCCCTCCTCTGAAAAAAAATAAACCAAAACTAAAAAGCTATAGCATGAAAAAACCCCACAGACAACTAAAACCTTAATTTAAAAAAAAGGTGGGTTTCTGTAAGACCCAAAGCTCAGCCCATGGCTCATTGAAGAGGTTTTACATCAAAAAGACACAAGGCCTCAAAACCCACCTGATGGACTTCTTAAACGGGCTCTTGGTTCTTTTATAGCTTGAGGCTGCACATAGGAAAAATGGTACAATGCTCCACAGGGGGTCAAAATAACACCATTTTACTGGAAAACCTTAGAAAATAAGGGAACTTGGCAGGAGTTCAAAAGAAACAGTCAATGAACACAAAGAGTTTCACAAAGCATTGACTTAGCAAATTCCAACCCATCTAGGTTTAAGTTACCCAAATATCAAGAAAAGGAAACTAGAAGAAGAAGTAAAAGGAGAGAAACAGAGAGAGAGAGAATGAGAGAGTTATAGCTACTGCCTTAGTTAGATCCAGCATAGAACCAGCTCCTAGAAATCCAGGAATGGTAGAGCCATGACCACATGAAGGCCACATGGTGTTGGTTTTCTTTGCTCTGGATTCCTGTGGTCATCACCCCTCAGGTGGGGCTTTTGATCTGCCAGCAATTCTAGGGCTGGTTTAGGGGCTCCAGGGGATGTAGTGTAGGGCAGGGCTCCCAGTGTCAGCAAGTGACTGACAGCTGCACTAGAGGCTCTCAGGGAGCTAGAGTGAGGGAGGGGGTGCAGAGTACCATTCCACCACCATTCCTGAACATGATCTGCTCTCTGCCCCACACACAGACTTGTTTCTATCCATTGAATTTCTTTCAGTCCCTCACAATCTGAAGCTCTTGGAGAGCATCCAAAGGAGAGCAATGACAATGGTGAAGGGCCTGGAGAGGAAGCCATTTGAGGAGCAGCTCAGGTCATGTGGTCTGTTCAGCCTGGAGAAGAGGAGACTGAGGGGAGACCTTCATACAATTACAACTTCCTCGTGAGGGGAAGGGAAGGGGCAGGCACCCAAGGGAATGGCCTGAAGTCGTGTCAGGGAAGGTTTCAATTGGATATTAGAGCAAGGTTGTTCACCCAAAGAGTAGCTGGGCACTGGAACAGGCTCTCCAGGAAAGTGGTCACAGCACCAAGGCTGACAGAGTTCAAGAAACACTTGTACAGTACTCTCAGGCACATGGTGTGACTTTTGGGAATGTCTGGGCTAAGGGTTTGACTCAATGATCCTTGTGGGTCCCTTCCAACTCAGCATATTCTATGATTCTGTGAATATCCAAATAGTCAGCCAAAGCTGATAAACTGTTTCCATTGTAAGACATTGAGGGGGTTAGGCTACATATTTGTCAATTGTTTACAACACTGCTGAGTACTATACAATGTTAGTCTCTGGATGTAACCTTTTCAAATATTTCTGAATAAATATTCTAGGACCATATTAATTTCACTTATGAGAATGAAGGAAATTTTTTCTTTGCCATTGTTAAAAATTCTAGCAGTCTTTTCACAACACAAAAAATATTTTTGCTTCAGAAAAGGCAAAGACTTTCAGCAGGTATATTGCCTTCATATCAAGACAAGATTTTTTCCCACTCTTCTGAAACCTGTCTCAAATATATGCTTAAGGGTTTATTTGAAATGAAACCTTTGAAAAATCTCAAATTTTGTTTGCAGTTAAGTCCCACAGAAAGTTCTGCTGTAGTAGTGCTAATTTATTTCTGTGGTTAAGAGGTTTTTTTCTCTCATTGCTTAAAAAAATTTAAGAGACAGAAATGGCAGAATTGTTGCAAATTCACTGTGACAACTGAACTGGACAGCTGTGATTACATAAAAAGTTATTTAAAAAGGAGAATTGTAGAAAACCAGTTTGAAGTTATCAAAATGGAATGCTCAAGGTGTTGATTTCATGTATATATGATGTATGAATATGAACTAAGCAGAGAAACATAAGCATCAATGAACAATATACTGTTACCTGCAGCTTCAGTCAAGCACAAATATATTTTATTTCCTGTACTGTAGCAAAGCACATGTGCAACAGTCAAGAAGAATGACATGTGTGCAAAATGTGTGCAGACTGAAGTGGCAAGTGATATTGGAATGAAAATAAAATATTTTTCCATTTTCTTTTTCCCTTTTTCTTTTTTTCTCTTTCTTTTTTAATAGGCTGTACTTTGTGTACTCCATGGGCAGCGTGCCCCAGGACCAACTTAAGGAAAAAAGAAATTTGCCAAGGTAAAAATTGAGAAAATATTTCTGCTCTTCTGAAATCTTTGTATAAAAGTATGTTTGGGTGAATTTCACAGGCATGGAAGAAATAGCATATAAGATTCCATACAGAATATTTCTGTAATGTGAAATGTCTTTTCCTTAGAAAATATGCTATTTTGGAACATCTTGATGCAATGAAAAAGTAGTCCAAAGGAATTCAACAAATAGTGAAGTTCTTGTAAAAAAATTTGTCAGGAAATGAATCACTTGTTTTACTGTAGATCAGACCATACCAGGCTAATATCAAGTACTCTAAGGTCTAAGTGAAGTAGTTTCAAGATATCTACTTATTATCTGTATCTAGTGAGGTCAGAGGTTTTAACATAAAAATACAGAATTATATGGAAAGCATAATACTTCTTTGAAAGTAATTTACTATTTTATACTCTCATATCAGTATTTTTGCTGTCTTACGAGAAGTATTGGTAACACAGGAGACACAGAAGCTGAAATTATTAGCCATTATATTGGCTACAGAAAAAAATGGTGATTAAACTATGGAGGAATAAATTATATTTGGTTAACTTATTGAATAAATTATATGTCTAGATTCAAGTACAGATATTTAAACAGCTGCTAATGAGTAATCTGAGTAATGTTAGTACTAAAGAGAATAATAGAATTGAGCTTTGTAACTGCAAATTATACTTTTTCCTGCCTGTATTTGTTGGCATTTATAATTAGGATTTAACTTTATAAGAACTCACTAATTGAAAGACAGAGAAAATCTCTAGTGCTAACTACGTTACTGAAACAAGATTATACATGCATATCTGTGAAAACAGAGTGAAAACCTTAATTTTGTATTTTACACTTTCTAAGTCCTGTTCTTTTATGAAATGCAGTCACAAAATCATAGAATGATTTGGGTCAGACAAGGTCTTAAAGTTCGTCTGGTTTCAACCACCCCATCACAGGCATGGCCACCTTCCACTAGGTTGTTCAAAGCCCCATTCAACTTGGCCTTGGCCACTCTCAGGGATGGGGCATCCACAGCTACTCTAGGTAACCTGTGCCAGTGCCTCACCTGCCTCACAATAAAGAATTTCTTCTTACTATCTAATCTTAACCTATTCTCTTTCACTCCAAAACCATTTCCCCATGTCCTATCACTAGATGTTCTCCTTGTAAGTCCCATTGTAGATTTCTTGTAGGCCCTCTTCCAGTACTGAAAAGTCACAATATCACCCTAGAGCTTTCTCTTCTCTAGGCAGAAGCCCAATCCTCTCAGCCTTTCCTCACAGGGGATGTGCTCCAACCCTATAATTGTCTCAGCACCCCTAAAGACAGGATTCTGCATACCAAAATGGCCAAAGAGGCAACATAAAATATACTTTGTAAAAGTCCATGATGTTTTCTTCACTTCTGTTTTATTCAGTGTGAGGTTTTTAGTAGACTTATTATCAGCTGCTACCACACTCTTTCTGTGGGTTTATCTGTTTACCAAGGGCTGACTCTGGCCCTTCACTGTGCATGTAGTTATCTTGAGGATGGGACTTTGAAGAAAAATTTTAGGTGGTTACTCATACTCAGTGATATATACTGAGACCAATAAGCCACATCCTTATACATAATCTCAGTCATGACTAAGATAATTCACTGCAATAACCAAAACCAAGTAGTTTCCCTCAGGCAGACATCACAGATAAATAGAAATAAGGAAAAATCCCAACAGTGTATTAGAAACTGCTTATACTACTGTAAGTACTGTTTCGCATTAGACTTGGATCAAGGGTTCAGCTTGGAATACAAATAAGCTTTTTATTTTTATATTTTTAAGATAATTTTAACCCAATGAAAAATTAAAACAATCTTCTAAAGTCTCATATCCCAACTAGCTTTATTCTGGACAACTCTATAGACTGAACACTTCAGATTAGTCAGCTGGATTTTATATTTTAGATCAAAATTCTAGTTTTTCCACTATTTTGAATAAAAATATTATGAAATATTTTCAAAATTGGCATTATTATTTTTATGGTTTTAGTTTTTTTATATTGTTGTTGTCAGAGATTTGCCTCTATGAAACAAGGGAAGCACCTCTTGTTTTAGTCCATGCATAGTTGCAATTTGAAACTAGTTTACTTTCTTAAGTACTCATAATGTGTTATTTATTCCACAGAGCCACCAAAATTGCATCTCACTTGTTAAGGAATGTTAAGAGCTGTTACTGCTTCCAGCAATTCAACACCCAGGAATTCCTCCTGCCCTGCTGGTGGAGCCCAGTCCTGGAAAGTCAGAGTCCAGGAGGTCTCTGTACAAACTACACATTCACCAAATAGCAAATCTCACAGCATGTCTTCCATGCATGGCCTGCTGCATGAATTACCACAGACAAGTTCCTGCCTTCAACAGCACCTATATATAAGATTCAAATACAACACAAGTGCAGACAGACAAGTCACCTTACTTCCTGCAGAGATCTCGACAAATCAGAGAAATAGGCAATCGCCAATCATAGGAAGTTTAACAAGGGGAAGTGTCAGATTCTGAACCTGGAATGGGGCAGCCCTGGATATGTGTGTACACTAGGGAACAAGAGGCCAGAGAGCAGTGCTGTGGAAAGGGACCTGGGGGGACCTGGCTGATGGCAAGTTCAATATGAGTCAGCAGTGCCCTGGCAGCCAGAAAGGTCAACCATGTCCTGTGAGGCATCAGGCAAAGCATTGGCAGTCAAAGGAGGTAATTGATAAACACTGAATTTCACAAGTGAAAACAAACACACACAATGCTTCAGATTCATAAGATTCACAAGGACACGCACATTCATCAATCACTATGAGTACTGATGCAATGCAGTCCCTCTGTCTATCTGATACCACCACCCAGATCCTAGGCTCTATAAATGTCTTCCCAGGCCTCCTACTCCTCTGCAAGTTCAATTTGATGCTAATGAGAGAACAGCTACACACACTCACAGTCATCTCACAGTCTCCCCACACTCACGAGTTCCCCTGAATTATCAGCACAGACCCTGTGTTCTGATAGTTATTGCTGGACCAAGTGCCTTCTACCCACTGGCTCATCAATCTTGAAGCTTGCTAGAGAATGAAGCACAAAAACCCCATCACATACCATTTTGGGTCAGATATAGACAATTGACCTGCTCCAGCAGTAGTCATTAGGACACAGATGCTGCGACTTGCAGCCACCAACATTCATCTCCTTACTAGCTTCACGCACACCATTCCCCACTCAGTAGCTGATTTTCAGGATACACAATATACCTGCTCCAGTAGCTGGCAGCAGAGACCTTCACCCATTCCAGAAGCTGGCACTGAGACCACACATGCTCTCCAGTCACTGATTGCATAGGCCAAAGTCCTCTATTCTTCCACTCTGACTCATACTGGGGACACCAAATCCACTCATGCTGGTCCCCCAGTAGCTGGCACTCTGGGCACGAAAACTGCAGGACCTAATGAGACCATCTGGAGCGTTATTTTTTAACAATCCTTGTTTGATTTATTTATGCAGAATATAACTTCAATGGCTTTCAATACAAAATATACCCAAATATGGCTTCAGTCTCAACATTTTCCCAGATTTTAAATGCAGAGATCTGGTTTATGTTGTTTTCCTGCTGTTATCCAATGCTTTAGCATCTCATTGAATTAAGGCTGTTAGAGAGAGGTGCTGTGAAATTTCTACAGAGCCAAGACCTGATGCATAATTCCTTTGTAACTAAGATGTTGACTTTGCTATGATTCTTGCCAGAAGATCCTTCCACTTATTGAACTCAGAACCTTGAACTGGGCTGAGAGGTCTGTTAGCAAAATTCAGGGCATCAAAGCTGCCAAAATTTAAAAGAAGTGCTAAGATCATTTGGCCACCTCAAAAAGTCTACTCCTCCCTGGTTTCTCCCACTTCTTTCTTTGAAGAAGCAAATCATAGCTGAAGTGCTAAGAGCTGTGAGAAAATTACATCTCTTAAAACATTTAAATCTTTCCACCCCCTAATTGCAATTTGCCAAACAACAGATTGCAAAGACAGCTTTGACTACTGTGCTTACAAGTTTCATACCATTTGTCTGTTAAGTTCAAGACGGAAAGGTACCCTGAAAGCTGCCAGTATTTTTTGTTTATTTTTTGAGTGTCATCTGTTTCAAGAAAGATTGAGATAAGGTGGAAAGAACAAAAACAAAAAATGGAAAAAAAAATGTTGTTAGCCAAGAGCAAACAAATTACATATGCATGCTACAGAAATCATGCACATATCATGAGTTCCCTCCTTAAATAAATTCAGTGCTGCCAGACTGATGGAATATATGCACTGCAGGGAGTATTGTCAGACTGCTGGTATCTCAGGTCTGCCTATCTCAGCTCTGGACTAGTCATTCAGTTCTGTTTTATGTCTTAGCGTATCTTAAGTCTGAACTGAAAAGGTTGCTTATCAGATTTCTGTTTGTGCTGTTTCCTCCTTGAATCTCTCTAATAAAACTTTCAACAAAAATATCAATTACAGCAGCTTTTCTGACTTATATTTTCAGTTCAAGAAGCACTAATGTTGCACATTCTGTTCCAAAACACTTCTAATTTTGGATTCAGGAAAACAAAGACAATATGGACATTGTAGATGGAAAACTGGGAACAAGATGAACATCTTATCTTCGATAATGTGATTATTGACTTAGATGACTGAGGGAACTTCCTTTCAGGCGCTCTGCAGCTGATATAATGAGCAGGGAGATCTGGATGTCTGACTTTCTCCTTGGAGGCTTCCCCTTGGAGATCACCTTTACAGAATTAGCAACACAAAGTAAAGTAAGATCATATTCCTTACATTTTGACCAGAGTGGTTATGACAGGTGACTGTTTACATATATTGCTTTTTCAGTCCCTGGATTCATGGAAACACTAGTTGCAAATTATTAATTAATCCATCTTATTGTCACCTATCCCTAAATCTGAGAATAGAATATTTCTCTTTTAAGTAATAAATGGATACAAAAATATGAAGTAAGACTAATTTCCTATTTTTATTTTTTCTTTAGTGGCAGTCAGTAGAACAATTGACATTAAGAGATTTGGTCGAAAATTACATCAACGAAACATACAGCCGGACATGAGCTGAATCACTGACCAAGTAAGAGTTACATAAACAAGAAACAGGTCTAAGGGAGTGAAGGTCCTCACTCTGAATTTAAAACTAGTGAGGTGACAGAAAACAAAGTGAATTAATACAGTGATTATTGACAAACATTGCTAAAGAATTTCTGTTATTCAGGATAACTGTCAAACCAAAAGAAAGTTAGTAGTAAAAGACTCTAACGTTGTGACTATATTACCTTACGTCAGTTTGGCAAAATGGGGATTGCAGACTACTAGAAGATGAAATGAAACCAGAAGCTCAGCTATTATTACTTATTACAACACTGCTCATTGTAGGTAGTTACAAACTAATATATGTTAAGAATTCTAGCATGGAAATTAATTGAAAGTTCTAGGCAACACAATATATACACAGTAAGTCTTTGGATCTACAGCGCTGAAAAACTAATAAAAGGTAAGTTGCTTAATGTGTTGATAATTTATGGCTGCAGAATGTGTTATTAATTTACTCTGGCAACTGCTATACACATTATATAATCTATTTAACATAAAGCATATATTTTAGTCTATACAATACTAGTGAAATTAAAATCCTGAAGTACACTTACATTTCTAACTTTTCATTAAAAAATGTAAAGGCAAATTTTGTCAACTTTATTGTCTTTCAAAAAGAAAAGATAGGGTAGAATAAACGTAATTCTAAAAAGTATATTGATAATCTCTTTTCATGTGTTCCCATGGTATTTGTCACATACTTAAAAGAAAACTTTAGACAGATATTTTTACTATAATCATTTTTTCTTCATGTTTAAGTCAGTAATTTTTCATGCTCTTTGAAGATTTGCAGTATCTTTCTTATAATCAATGTGCAAAATATTACTACAATTGCTTCTTTTTTTTAAGAGTATTTTCAACATTTTAAAGGTATAATGCATTGCAAAAATCCTAATAGTTCTAAAAAATAACTCAATTTCTTTGTTGCAGCTATCTATCATCATCATTGTTGTCATCACACATCACGTGGTAACACTTTTATTTCAGGAAGAATTTTACATTTCTCATCTTTAAAGTTTAGAATCCACAGATCTTGTAATGTGCTCATGCTGATAATGCACTTCAGTAATTGTGCTGTACAGAAAATATTTCTGTCTACAAGTTTTAAACAGTTATTCAGCTGAATAACACCACAAATCAGAGGCTCTGTTAAAAATGCCAGCATGTTCTTTCCATTAATATCACAGGAATGAGACTGGCATTATTACCAATGCATAACAAATGAGACTCAATGAGTAACTGCAAAGCATATTGCCCTGTGCACAGCTGTGCTATCATAAGTATATAATTTTGTTCAAGACATTGAAAGATATACATTTTGCAAGGGAAGTGTGCTGGATTTTGCTGGAATAATCTTTTAAATATGATAAACAGGAGCTAAAAGCAATATTATATCTGCATATCTCTGTTACATAATCAAAGCTTTAAGCAAAATACATTAAGCTGGACACTAATGTAATTTTTAGATACTTTAAAAATAGTAATCTGTTTTCTGACCACTTCTATCCAAATCCATAGGAATGCTTTGCCATATAACTAACCTGCTTCTGTGTTTCA
The DNA here is from genome assembly GCA_013396695.1 of Sakesphorus luctuosus. Taxonomy (NCBI): domain Eukaryota; kingdom Metazoa; phylum Chordata; class Aves; order Passeriformes; family Thamnophilidae; genus Sakesphorus; species Sakesphorus luctuosus. Next base: position 120,856 of record VWZD01005120.1, on the reverse strand, counting down.
CTCACTCCCATTCATTGTCTTCTGTCAAGCTTTGTCAATTTAGGATCGTAAGATCATTCAAACAGCTCAATGTTTTATTGCCATAGCCATGTCATAAGAAAGACAAGATATGTAGTGCTATATTTTGGATTTTGCTGACCAGTGCTTACACAACTTCATGGCCTTTTCTGCTTCTCCTGCTGCTCTACCAGCTAGTGGCTGGATGTGTACAAGAAATTGGAAGGGGACAAACTTAGGACAGCTGACCTCAACTGAGCAAAAGGATACCCCATGCCATAGCACATTATGCTCAGCAATAAAAAATGCACATAGAGAGAGGAGTGTGGGGTGTTTGTAGTCATGATGTTTGCCTTCCAAGTACCTGCTAATCATGATGAAGCTGTGCTCTCCAGCAAAGGAGATAAACTTGTGCGTGTTAATGGGTAGTGAATTCATTCCTCTTTTTGCTTTGCTTGCATATGTGGCTTTTGCTTTCCCTATCAAACTGTCTTTATTTCAACCCATGAGATTTGTCACTTCCACACTTTTGATTTTCTTTCCCATTCCACCTGGGGAGAAGTGAGAGAGCAGCTGTGTGGCGCTTAGCTGCCTATCAGAGTTAACCCACAACATCTCTCACCTATTACATTAGAACATGTAGACAAGAATCAGATTGTCTCTAGCCAAGGAAACTTTCGATTTTATGCTATAGATGTTCAGGTGGAGGGCTGTCAGTAAAGAGAAACTTGATATAAGTTGGTTACTAATATAGTGTCTTCAGAAAAGTTTAAAATAGATTCCAAATGATGAAAGGAAAAAAAAATGAGGCTTGTCATTAGATTTGGTTATCAATAATTGCTTTTTCACTTCTTATGATCATATATGACTTCTCAGTCACATTGTTTTTTTCAGGTTTTGCTTGTAAAGACACCCAACTAACCATGGGAAGTAATAGTACATCAAAGGTGGTGGCACATGAGGGAAAACAGGAATGGACAATCTTAATGTCAAAGAATCCAGAAAAGAAATTTTAATGTCTGATATGAAAAGTCTGCATTGAAAGACTATGTTTCAGTGCTCTCCTGGGATGGTAACAAATAATAATAAAAAAGAATATATTCCCATGTAATGCTTTATATAGTATTTACTCTTAAAACTAATTTGTCTGGAATAATAATAAAAAAAAGCTGGATATAGTCTTTGAAGTACAGAGACCTACCTGCTGTAGTAACTTTTGTTTCTCAGATAAGAATGGAAGTCAAAAATGAAAGGCTAGATATGTTGTCTTAATAACCTACAATCTATCCACTGTACTCAATTTTATTATTCATTGTTATTCTTATCTTTATCTGATTAAATTATTTGTATTTAATTTGAAAAGTCTGATAGTGTTATATTCCATCATGCAGTCAGAGAAATTCCTTCTTTGATAAACCGACATTTGAAGATGTGTCAGAAGCACACATTTGCTTAGACTTATGTATTTTCTGAACATTTGAGTGAGCATAAGAGATCACAATCTTCCTGGATTTAATTTGATGCTCCAAATAACTGTCACAAAGTTACTGCAGAAAAACATAGTACATTGATAAAACAAGTATCTTCATCAGTAACCTCATTCTTGGTAACTAAAATGGAGACATGCATCTGACAGCAATCTTTTCAGAATTAATACAGTTCATCAATGAAAACAAAAACAAGCAAATACATAACCCACATTAAAAAACATTTTCTCTGCAGTGTCCCTCAATAGTACTCATTATAAAATATCCATGCATTTAAATTCAACCTACATGATTTTAAAACAATTTCACTTAATATAAAATATAATCATGAGGATTTCTAATACATGTTTTTCATATTTTCTGCAAGTTAATTTTTCCAGTAAGAAAACTTCAAAAAACTGTCTTGGGTTGAGCTGGCAAAATGCCAACTGCCCAAGAACAGAGAAAAATGGTTCTTCCCCCCGCCACCAGCCAAGACAAAAAGAAGAGGGAGAGGGAAAAAAACTTCCAAACCAGGTTTCTCCTGAAACTAACTACATGTATTTATACAGAAAAGAGAAAATTAAAAGAAAACTACAATATAACACACATTTACACAAGTTATATATAACTTCCCACTCCCCAATAAGCACAGATTTTACCATTCTGACTACAAATCATGCTAAAAAAAAAGTCATTCCCCAAAGACAANCATAACAAAACCCAAACCAAAGCACACACAAACACAAACACTCCGTCTCCTCCAAAAAACCATCCAAACCTCCTTAGGCAGTGATACTGTGTTGCATAGTCTCACTTCTCTCTGTTACAACAATTACAGAATTCAAAAAGACATAATAGCATAAACTCTCAAAGACAATTTCCTAAATTATAGGATGGTGATATGTGGGGTAGTATTTCTGAAAAATTCCTACTAACTAACAAAGCTATTCAAACAGGAAAAAGATAATCTTAAAATTATACATCTATCAAATAAATTAACAGAATTACAAAGCAAACAATTTTTTTAAACTTGAGTCAGGACTATCAGCCAAAAAACATTTGGACTCTATTTCAAGTAGCAAGCCTTCCTAAATGGCAATATCTACCCTTGCTCAATATCTACTGTTCAAGTCCCTCTAGAGTCCCATTGGCTCCTCCTTTTTCTGTTTCATCTGCCATTTAAATTACAGCCATTGTTAGAACCTGTTTCAAAATCAGTCAATTAACCCAGTTTGCAGAAACACACATAGAGGCGAAAATCTTGTTCTTAATGACTGAAAAAAACTTTAATATTTGGAAGAGAAGCAGACATATGTAAGTGTATATTGTACCTTATTAGCTTATTTCATTGCAAGGTGGGAAAAAAAGATCATCATTATTCCGTGTTCTCTTGGTGAACGTCTAAGTTTGCTTTCTGTGACAAAATTTACTTTAGTGCATAGGGCCAGCTCACTGCAACAATAGGGCAAAAGAGGCTTTCTGCACACAGGCAAATTTCACCCTGTTCTTATGTCATCATTCTACTGCATTTCAGTTTCATTTTATTGTGTAAAACAGAACCAAATATGTAAACTTCATGATTTTATGACACCCATAATTTTCTAGTCTTAATGTGATTATATTCCTTTTTCCTAGTTAAATGTCAGTAGAACCAGCTTTAAAATAACGCTGATTTTTTACTGTGCACATATGCTGACAATAACCAAAAGGTGACAAAATCGAGTGCAGTAGTTTACAAGAAACCTTAATCCAAGTACAGAATTTCAGTTAAAATAGTTCACAAAATGGAAAACAAAACAGACCGTGTTGGCAAACTCTGGATAAGGGATAAACAGGAGCTAGAGACAGAACAAAAAAGTCAGAAGCACCAGAGCTACTGGTCTCAAAAGTGTATTCCACAATTCCCATTATTAAGTGCTGCTGAAAGGTCAAGTAGCACTAAATAGTGTAAGGGCCATAACTGGTAATTAGGAAGATGCCATCAATATCTTTTGCCTGAAGACTTTTCAGGATCAACTGAGATCAAATGAAATCAGGCAACAATATATTATACAAAAAACCTTAGTAATAATTAAGAAATAAAATATATAATGATAATTTATTATAAAATAAATTATATTTCTATTGGAGAAACAGTGCCATCATGGCATGGGAAAGGGCACTGTTCACTGGGTAAAAAACTGTCTGAATGTCCAGGCCCAGAGTGGTGGTGAATGTAGTTATATCCAGTCACCAGTGCAGTGCCCCATGGCTCAGTGCTGGGGACAGACCTGTTTAATAGTTCTTTAAATTACCTCGATGTGGGGATTGAGTGCATTCTCAGTTAGTTTGAAGATGACACCAAGCTGGGTGGAAGTGTTGCTCTGCTGAAGGATAGGAAGGAAATACAGACGGATCTGGACAGGCTGAATCCATGGGCTAAGGCCAATTGTATGAGGTTCAACAAGGCCAAATACTGGGTCCTGTACTTGAGTCACAAGAACACCACATGGTGCTACCAGGCTAGGCCAAGTGGCTAGAAAACTGTCCAGGGAAAAGAACCTGAGAGTGCTGGCCACCAGCAGCTGAACATGACCCAGCAGTGTGCCCAGGTGGCCAAGAAGGCCAATGACATCCTGGCCTGTATCAGAAATAGTGTGGCCAGCAGGACTCAGAGAGTGACAATTTCCTGTACTCAGCACAGGTGAAGCCATACTTCAAAAATCCTGTGTTCTGCTTTGTAGTTCTCACTACCAAGAAAGACATTGAGGTGCTGGAGCATGTCCAGAGATGGGCAATGAAGCTCGTGAGGGGTCTGGAGCACAAGTCTTATGAGAAGAAGCTGGGGGAACTAGGGTTGTTTAGCCTGAAGGAGGCTCAGGGGAGACCTTACTGCTCTCTACAACTACCTGACAGGAGGTTGTAGCAAGGTGAGGCTTGGCCTCCTCTCCCATTCTACTAGTAATAGGTCAAGGGAAAGAACATCAAGTTGTTCCAGGGGATGTGTAGCTTGGATATTAGGAAAAATGTCTTCACAGAAAGAGTTATCAAATGTTGCATCAGGCTGCCTAGGGAGTAATGGAATCAGCATCACTGGTGTTCAGAAATTGTGTGGATGTGGCACTTAGGCACATGGTTTACTGGTGGACTTAGCAGTGTTAGGTTAAGAGTTGGAGTTAATGATCTTAGAGGCCCTTTCAAACCCTAAAACCTAATTCTGTGATTTTCTATATGGAATCTATATTTTCTTTATCTGTCCCTTTTTTCTTAATGTGTTATGAAACCAAAAACCCCAAAATTATGATTAATCTCAATAAAGGAATGATATCAACCAGCAAAATAATTTGAAACTTTTCCAATCATTATCATTTTCTTTTGGTTGGATATTTGATTGTGTTTTTTTCAGGCATTTTTATCCACAGAATGAAAGTAGAATGATACATTTTCTGTATGAATCCTAAATAATCAGGATTAGTTAAACAGAGTGGTGCCATTTACATAAACTAAAATTGATATTAGAATGTTTGTATTTCACTGAGTCAAGCATAATTTTAATCCTTTCTAGACAAACTCACCATCGTGCTCTTAGCAATGGTTTTTATTGTTTCACATAGGAGCTTGCTTTATCATTAGAACTCTCAGTGTGTAATTAGGTATTAATATGTGAGGAGGTATAATTTTTTACAGTGTTTTTGAAATAAGACAGAAACCCAAATCTCATTCTCAAAAATTATTTAGGAATATCTGACTGTAGATGAATACACTGACTCTTTATGGAGCCCATCAGTGGTTGTGAGGTGCCTGAACACCTCAAAGATTCTTGGATGTACATATTAACACTACTTTTCAAAGATGACCATGTACACCAAGATAGACGTACCCTCTGTTCCAAACACATGTTCATTTACTGACTTGATGTGTTCTGGTAAAAACTGCTGCACATACCTATAAGCAGTCCCACAAGACACCAAAGTCATCCAGAAAACTTTTTTTTAAACTGTATTGCAGATCACATCTTGCTGTTATTATAGATTTATATTATGTCCGGTGTATTTTGATTGCAAACGTGGTTTTATTAAGATAACATTGTCAGGGAAAATACACTTTTTGAGGGCCACACTGAAAATACTTCAGTGTAGTAACATCTCTGTCTCATATTTATGGATTGACATCACAAAAATAAAAGTTTAGATAACAGTAATTTCCAGAAGTTATACAATGATTCATCTTCCAAGATATCTTCCCACATTTTTTTTTTTGTTGTATCAATCCAGTATGATATTGTCTGGGTATGTTAGAAATAATGAGAATTCTTTTGGTTCATGATAAGATTTTATTAATGAAAATTTTAAATTCAACTTCAAGCATAAAATTTATTTATTACAATACTTTTGAGGAAGAACTTGTTAAATTCATGGTCTGCATCTCATTTTGATAATACTGCAACATGAAAATGAGAAATGGTTCGGTTTCGTGACAAATTAATTAAAGAAAGTTTCTACCCATTTCAATTAGGTCAACAAAAAGGACTATGTAGTTTTATTTTTAAAAAGTCATGCTTCTAGAAATTGATTAATTTGCAGTTACAAAAAAACCCCACAATATCTTCACAAGCAGCAACATTTTAAAACACATTTTAAAATTAATATTGATATTTCTCTTTGTGCTTTACTCTGAACAATTTTTTTAAAAAAATAAGATATTTTATTGGCTAGTAACATAATCTTGCTTTTTCTATGCTGGCTGACTGAACTGCACACGCACACACCCACATGTTTGATTAATATTGTATAAAGCTTTTTTGTATCTTTTGAGGTCACTGTTCAAATTAATTTTGGATTTTGTTTTGAATAACATAAATCTTACTTTTTACTTTACATGAAAGATCTATTTTTTTTTTTAGAAAGCAAACATGAAAGTCAAAATCTAGTTAAATATTCATGTGAAAAAGTATCCTCTGTAAGATATATTTTTAAGCAAGGATGAAGCATTTTTATTTCAGTCCAAGCCCTATTAAAACATTTAAAATATTTTACCACTGCATTCACTGTTGTCTGGAGCAAGCTTTCATGTCTAGATTGAGTAAGTTATTTCAAGGGTTAAAATTTAATTGTGCTCCTACTATACTTAAAGTTAGAAACAATCTTGAAAATTTTGTTGAGCTTTTACCAACATGGCTTACATTGCTCCAACTGAGAAAATGCAATAATATTAGAAACAGAAACACAATATAGTAATATGATGCTGTCTTTGCTGCATATCCTGAGAACTACAACCCAGATGTGAGACAAAAGATATTTTTAATAGCATATTTCCAGTTGTGTCAAATTCCTCTTCTACTATTTCTTTTGTAGCAGTAATGGTTATTAAGTAAAATCTGCAACACCTTATTTCTCTACTTCTCCTGTAACTGTCTTGGGTTTTGGTTGGTTGTGGTTGGTTTTTTTGTTGTTGTTGGTTGGTTGGTTGGTTTTTTAACTTATTCGTTTTTGTTTTCCTACTAATGCTTTATTCTCCTGAAAAAAATGAAGCACATTTTGAAACTGTGTTTAACTGCAAGGTGAGCCTGAAACAAAATAAATTGTCACAATTCTTCCATTTTTTCATATAGCAGTCACTATTTAATTTATACTTCAGTTGATATACCTTTGTTTATAACTGACACAGTTGATACCTGCTATAATGAACACATTTCATCAACAAAAACCAGGAACTACTGCTTACCAATAGAGTATACTTGGTGGAATACCTTTCCATCTCTGATTTCAACCCTGAACTTGAGGGATGTTTCAAAGTTGGGAGCCTGAAAAAAACAATATATAGCACCAATGGATATTGAAATTATTTCAGCAAGAGTAGTGACTTCATTACATATTCATTTCCTCCTACCTCAATTCCCAGTGTCCCAAATGTGATATTTGTCTCTCTTTTGCCTAAAGGACAGTGACATTATCTCCTCTCACCTTTTAACATTCTCCCATGTTCCCCAAGGACCACACCCTTCTTTGCCAGCAGTTTAAATGATGGTCATAACTGGGTAAAACTTAGACCTCTGTTCTGTTCTAAGTCTGAAATTAGGTGACTCTCTTTCACACCTGAAGCAGGAATTAAACATCCCAAATATAATTTTAAAAATCTGTATTTTTTTAATAATCTGTTAAAAAACCAGATATACAATCATGACATGAAGTCATCCTTCACTCATGACACTGACATTAGTACTACTGCTTCCCCTTGGGAACGTGTGTTTCATGGTGACCCCTGCATACAAGAAAGGTGCCTGAATAATTGGACTATCCAAGGATAAAATAACAGCTATTATTATAATTTTGCATTATGTTCTTTCAACAATTCAATAAGATGACAGATTTTTGTTGAAAAATCATGTTACTCTAGGTTTTTAGCAGATGTATGTTTGAAAGATTTTCTACTGGAGTGCAAAGAAGGATTCTGTGACACAGAGGAATTTGAGGCAAAGATTAATGCACTTTTATTTTTTGATGTAAGCACCTTATTTGTATTTTTGCAGAAAAGATTAAAGGATGCCCCACATGATGATGCAAAAATTATGACCTACTAGAAGTAAAACCGGGTCTACCAGTGACTGTGTGAACAAATGTTAAACATAAACAATCCTAAAAGACTGAGACCAAGGCCTCAGGCCTTGTTATTCCTTACAAGACAGTAGTTGCTAAGATACTTCTGACACAAATTAGTCAAAGACCCTACCTGTTGTGTTAGCTTTTACTACTATGAAGTCATCTGTAATGTGTCGTTTGAGGCTTCATATTCTTTTCTAATGAAGACAAAAAATTAAATCATGATTTAGGAAAGGTGCCTTGATTTAAAATGGAATGCATGATGGAGAAAAATTTGTTTTCTTTTATGAGGGCAAGTACTTTCTGAATGATATCTTAGGATTACCTTTCCAAACATGCAGCTGTTATCTAGCTGAAACATGTGTCAAATTAATGTGTTCTCTTTTTCTGTCTGGAGGACATGTATTATGAAACATTACATCATTGATATGTAATGAAAAAAGAAAACTGTCATCCCTGAACATCTGGAACTATAGTGATGATGCAGTGCAGCTGTTGTCTTTCATGTGAAGTGTGATATACAACCACAAAGAGGCATTTACTTCAAAATCCTTTACTTATGAAATGTATGGCCAGACTTCATGAACGAAGATTTGGGCAGGGCTCTCCCCACGTGGGTGTGCCCTTCCAGCCTGCGGAGTGGATGTTTTAGGTGAGGCACAGCGTGCGCAGAACTGACCCCCCGTTTAAGTTCTAAGGTCCATCTGCCATGGCCGAGCGAGCTTGGACAGTGACAGGGAAGTCCTCAGGACTGTCACAGCACCCAGTATTAACCGGGGCTGACCCTGCTCAGCATCCGAGATCTGACGGGGTTGGATGGCAGGGAGGCATTGAACTGCCAGGCCACAGTCCCCACTGAGACTTGAACTCAGGTCCTTGGGATTCAGAGCTCAGAGTGCTCTCCTTTACACCACGGGACCACCCCCTACTTATGAAATAGTGTGCTGGTAATGTGCATTTCCACTTCAACTTATACAGAGCATTCAGAATGATGTCAAATACACATGAAGTTATATACAATATTATTAATGTAAGTTTGCAATTTATGAAGTCTCATCCCTTTAGCATTTCCCTGAGAGCAGTTTATCTTAATTTATTATGAATCACTGAGAAATTCAGTCACAGAATCTTGCATATCTGGAACCAAATTCAATACTGATAAATAATTGGCATGAAATGGATCAAATACGTGGGGTGCATTATTTTTACTATTATTAATACCTTTTCCTGTTCTCTAGAGCACTGTTTATTTAACTCTGTCCTTTTCCAATTTACTTTCATGTAGCAGAACAGGCTGAAATCTGAAATGAAAATTTTTGCCTCTATTTTGTATTGCTTCTATCATATGCAGAGCACTTAAATTAAAATTGAAAATAAAAATCTGTAGACAGAGAGATTGTCTTACTAAAGCTCACTTTTTTATTCAATCTGGTTAACCTGCCAAATGCCAATTCTGCATAATTTTTATAATGCTTCTGAATTCCAGACAAATAATCACATTCTAGTCACATAGAAAATGGTCTTATCTAAACAGTTTTCTCTTTCACTTTTGAACATATCCTTATCAAGCTTTCAGGGAGTTTATTAATGCCTACAGTTTATCCCAGCATATTCTCTTGGCGTTTGCATGATAAATCAATGAAATTCAATAGCACTTTCTCAAAGCCTCATCTACAGAGTTTCTGTTACTTTTCTAAGTATTCTCTATAAAGCTGCATACTTTAAATGGAGCATAGAAGATCTCCACAAATCTGCTTTGTTTTTTTTTGGTTGGTTGGTTGGTTGGTTTTGGGGTTTTTTTACGGAAAATAAAAAGTGCAAGAAAATGTTTAATTTCCTGAAACAGAGAATAGTTTACATTTCTTGATTAAAAAGATGAATTGCTCTGGGCATTTAGAAAATAAATTATTGCTCCCTGAAATGTGATGTTACCCCCTGTAGACAGAGCAGTCCAGACAGGCATAGAGTCCTACAACTGGGCAGAGCAGAACTGAACGAGACCATGACCCTTCCATTACTGCCATCTTTAACATTTCTTATGAATTCTTCTCACAGCATTACAGACAAAATATAAGAACAGTTATATCAGCTCTCTATATAGTCAATTGAGAAACCTACCAAAATCGAAGGAGATCATTCAATGCTTTAACAGCATAAATTGGTCTTTGTTCCTGTCTTTTAAGAATTAGCTTTGAGTTTATTTTTGTGTTTCATGCTGAGCAGGATAAAGCTGGTCCTCTCTCTTCAGGGCATTGTGGGGCTGATACATCAACAGACATTTTCGTAGCTCTTGTAATCATTCAACCCTTTTTGCTACACCACTGGTTTGAAGAATCAGGACCAGATTACAGAATCTGAATTTACACCTCCAAATACCACTAGTAAAGAGACTTAATTGAATGAGATTTTAAAAATCAATTAGTTTCAAATTATCTTCTGTTTTGTTGTCTAGTGTTAGAAAAGTATTATGACAAGATCTTGCTAAAATCTCCCAGGAAGTACTACCTGAGAAGGTGGTATAAAAGGAAAGATTGTTCACCAGTTATTTTCCCTCACAGTATGGCATCAGTCTTGCAAAATTGTAAGCAGCATAACAAAAAGTAGGATGTCCTCCACAGATATTAAACAATCTATGTATTTTCTGTTAAATCCTATTTTAATAGTAATAAGAAGAGCTCAAGTTTATATTTTTCAAAGGGATGACCTGGCAAGTGATTGCACTATAAAATTAATAAACTTGTTTTTCATTATCCTAAATTTTGTACAGATTTTGTCTGTAGAAAACACTTGAAATACAACTAATCTAGATCTTGACAACTCTACAACTCCCTGCCCTTTTTCTGTGAAATTGCATAACTGTGTTTGAAAGCTATGATGGAGTCACTAGGACACTTTCTTTGATGCCTTCCTGCTATCCCCACACACTATTTTCAGAGTGATTCTACATGAGGATAATTGTAAATGGAGTTTTTCTCAATCTCTATAACAAAGTGATGTAGCAATGTGTTAATTTTAATACCCCAAAATATTAGTAAAACTATAACACTTTAACAACAACATATGGATATGGTTACATTAATGACAAATTACATTCCAAATTCAGTCAGTATTTCAACATTGCATTTGTTCTATAAGGTACTTAAATTTCATATTGCTTTGACTTCTTTTGGTATTTGCTAAACCAACTACAAAGAAAATATTAGAAGAGATTCTTTGATAGGGTCACACAAATCAAGTATTTTCTTCCCCTTCTTTCCCATCACAAAGGCAAAAGATATGTGCTGGGGAAAACTATTAATGATATGCTGTAATCATGTATAATAAAAGTATTCTGCAAGGTAAATTTCATTCATTACTAATATGATTGCAACTAGAATGTTATCATTATTGTATGCTGTCTTTGATAACATGTAGAGACACTTTAAGTCACAGCTTTCCATTTTGTATTTTGAGTATATCCAGTTTAATTTTATAAACCTATGGGACTCCTTGATTTTAATGAGATTGATAAGGCAAGAAATGAAAATTTTAGTCTTCACAAAATAGAGGTTTGCTGTGGACCATTCAGAAAGACAATAAACAATCAACATTTTTACACCAAATTCGGACATACTAACAATGAGAGCAGGTACACTTCTAAGAATTCTTTTTGGCACTTTTGCAATATGGGACATAATTATCTCTCATTATGACAGAATGGCAACATTTTAATCTCTGAGATGAAGGAAAACAATTGCAGCATGTTTGTAACAGTTCATATGAAAAGCCAGAGCATTAAGCCTTTCATCAGCCATTTCAAGCCTGAGGAAAAAACACTTCTGAGAAACTACATTTTGTTTTCTATAAATACATACAGTATATTTTTCAAATTATATTAAAACAAATTAAAGGGAAATTTGAAACTGAAGCAAAGAATGCAGGCTTTCTTTTGCTGCATTTCAGGATAGCAGCACAGATGACAAGATTGTAGAAGTGCATTGAGTGTACTGGCAAAGGCTGCACAAGATCCAGTAGATCAAGCAGTTCTTGTATTAATCTTGTCACATATTTGTGCATCATATTTCTGCTAATATTCAATATAAGGGGTTTTTCTAAATGCAGAAATTTCCAGAATTAAAGAAGACTTAAATATTAAGCCAAAGATGTTATTTCTGTTTGACAAGGACATTTCTGTCATTATTAAATGGAGACATGCTTTTATGTGTGTTCTGGAATTTCAGAAACTTCCAGAATACCAGCTGTATGCTGGCAGATCATGAAGATGAGTCCAGTACCACCATTATTAATGTGGCAAACAATGAAGAACTGCTTACATGCTTCCAGAGAAAGTAACAATAAAACTCTTCTCAAAATATCCACACCTCAGCATCATCCAAATTTCTTTCTTTGCCATGTTTAATATTACGAGTCATATCTCTCCTAAGATTAATATGAAATGATCCATTTGTGATTGTAAAGTCTTGTATTGGTGCGCACTTCAAAACATTGTTATCAAACTTATCATAAATGTTGTCTTCTGCTTTTAATCATCTATCTTTAAATATGTGTGGCATAGTTTGCAACTAATGTACTTAGGTTTAAAAAATTAAAAATTTCAGTGGAAACAAATCCTAGAGTACTACACAACATCTAAGGCAATTAATTAACTAAATTAAATGTCAAACAGTGGTCTCAACTTGTGTGGCTGGAATTTTCATGCTGCAAATCCTGTCATTTATGTAAGAAGGTTGCTGTCAAGAAATCCATCATTATAAAGATAAGGTTTTGAGAGTATGAGAAGTAGAAGTGTTCAGATATGATGTCGAGCACATGCACTTATGTAAAGGACAGCTATCAAAGAGTTTATGATGTTTATGACAGCTGTTGGTGATATTGGTATACTCAAGTAAACTACAGCTATCAAAATACATGCATTTTTTCTGTTTTTTTTTCAGAGCCATGACTGCATGAATTTATGCTTTCATTAATACCTTTTTTGTATAATGCTGCTAATGGGTTTCTCAAAGGAAAAAGGTGACTTGGGCTTGTAGAAAATAGCTTGGAATTCACACTTTTGTAACCAATGATGTTCATATAATGGAGGGAGAGAGTCAGAGTCCAAGACTCTGACCATCTCCTTAGTAGCCAGGAGGGCATATGTGGGTTGAAGCCAGCACAAGCCCATTGGTATCTTTGTTTATACTCTGTGTTGGGCTGAATCATGAATTCCTTCCCTCCGTGCTGGTCTGATTACCTCAGAAAGTTATTCATGCTCTTTTACTGAACTCAGGAAGAAACATTTACACCACCACCTTATCTACTCAACTGTTGATAGATATGTTATAGACATGAGTCAGTTTTAGGGCCCTGTCATATTTGGTCCATGGTTGTGTTTGTTGATGTGGTATGAGAAAATACTGCATAGTTTCACTGTGGAAAACTCAACCTTGGAAATGAAATACTGAACTGCTGAGAATTTAGCTTTTAACAAAGGAACAATAAGGAATAGAGCCGTTGTTAGCCCAAAGTAAGCATTTTGAGCTGTTGCAGTCTTGACTCATGCACTAGCCACATACGAGTTGATGCTGTAGCTAGCAAAATTCCATTCCAGAGAGAGCATATATAAGGTTTGGATGTGGGATGAGTATGACAGGATGTGCATTGTTTTGATCCAGGGGATGCCCTGAAGGTGCACTGCCTACCTACCCTTCCTGCTGAGTACCATGTTCCATCTCCTGCTCAGCAGCTTGTTAAGATTCCAAGGGTTGGTACATATGGTTTTCTATCACAAGTAACAGGATACATTTGCTTTGTTTACTAATAAATTTGCTTTGATAGCTCTATTGTGTTTTAGCATCTTATTTTGTGTGTGGGATTTCTCCTGAACCTGTAACATAGATATTAAAAATTAAGACCAAGTTCCAGTGCCCTTTGTGGAGACATAAACTTACCTTTTTCGCAACAGCTGTGATCAGACATCCTACATTATTCCTTGAGCTTCACAGCACATCATACTTGCCCATCTTCTCTGAGATTTCCTCCATTTAAGGGATTTATTCACTGAGTCACATTTTGCCACTATGGGTTTACTCAGTCACAGAGGAGGGTGGCAATAGTTTTTATATATACATGTACCAAAAATTAAATGAACTAATATGTTTTGAGGGAATTCTGAAGTTACAGCTTTAAATAAAGTGCTGTGAATTAATTTTCATTTTTCTGTATCTATGAGGATTAACCAATGTAAAATACACCAATCATACTACAGTATGCTGAAAGACTTTAAAATAATTCAGTTGGATATGAAAAAAATCTTCATTGAATTATTAAGGAAATGAAACAAAACCCTTTCAAAATGAAACCAAGACTTATTTGCAACTGAGTCACTATTGATGAAGCAGAAAACAGTCAGTTCTACAGATAATAGAAATAATAAGTCTTGAATTCATGAGAATGCATACATTACATTTGAATTCTGCTACATTGCATATTGTGGTGGAAAGTGCACACTTGGAGACTGAGGTAGTAAGATTTTTCTCAACATGTTTGAGGTATGCCTTAGGATATTTTTCAGAACTTGTTAGGAAAATAGGTCCAGTTCCGCCTGTAATGGGAAATACAGAAATATACAAAATAATTTAAGCACCTTCCCTGGTTTAAGACAGCATTCAAAAATACAATTACTATCCTTAAAAATTATTATGGCTGGAAATATTTTATTTCACTACAAAAAGTTCTGGTGCTTTTGAGCAAATATTAAAGTTGGCCTATAATTAATATTTTTCTGATTCCTTAAATAATGCAGTAGTGATTACTTTCAATTATTTAAAAAGTTTAATTAATATTTTACTTAATTAATGCCTTAACTTTGGATAGATTAGCTTTCTTACACTTTGCTGTGCTTCAGAACCCTAAATCTTTACTCATTCTTTAAAGTCAAACAAAACCTTTTCAGAACAAAATTTGTCCAAAGAGCTGTTAATTTTGTTCACCTTTTTGACTTACCAACCCCGAAAATGCGAGTCATCACGATCTACCATTCCCTCTCATCTATTCAAACTACTAGTCACTAAGAGGAAGAAGGCTTTTCCATTTCCTCTGGAAAAAAAAATTCACTGTATTAATTTATGAAAACATTTAAATTAACATTTCCTACAACAATCTGAATTTCACTAGACTAACTCAAGGAACATGCACGCTAAAAAGTCTACAACAATGAACTTCCCATTACATAAAATTCTGTAGTAACCATGCTGGAGGTATAAATTCTACACTGCATAAATAAATGGCCTAGTGATGAAGCAATTGCCGCTCCAGCTGCAGGTAAGCAACTGACTGGTAACAGCTGTGCTAAAAACCCAACTGTAATAGCATATTAATTGTCTGCTCAAAGAGATGCAAAAGTTTGTTGTATGACAGACTCTTTGTATCAAATAGCTAACATTCTGTGTCCTTTTCTTACAAAGAAAAAACATTCAAGATTAGAGCTAAAAGACTGGGAAACAGATGAGGGGAAACCTATTTCCTTATATGACAACAGTGATCAGGTTGATGATAGGTCTTTTGAATTATTATATACAAGGAATAAAAGGTCTCAGTGTGGCCTTGAAAATAACGATGTCTATTACCCTTTAAAACAGATGAAGTAGACATCCTAAAAGGTTATACTAGAAGTGGGTTATTAACTGAAGTGCTTAGGAATGGATCTAGGAAATTTCCATTAAAAGATAGAGGCTGATCAAAGAATATAAGAGCAAAATGTGGCTTTACAAAGAAAGAAAGCAACAACAACAAGTACAGCTGGTGATTCTATTATTCCAAAAATAGCAATGTTTGTCACTGTCTCTAAAGGTCAGTAGTAAGAGGAAAAAGCAAAACCTTCAGCTATTGCTACTGTCAGTTCTACAGTAGTAGCTGGACACCTTGTTGCAGGGCACAATGTTAGCCTGATTTGAAGCTCATATATAGGCAGGGCAGACACAGGCTGTTCAAACAAGAAGCCATGCTGTGGAAGGGAAATTAGTATATCGGTGATTCAGTGATTAGCTGGATCAGGCATTCTAGTCCCTTATCTTGATAATTTACCAAGCCCCTGAAAAGAAGAGAATGAGACTCCATAGATGCAGAAAAACATTAATTTTTTCTGGTTCTATGCAGAAGTATCAAAAAGACAAGTTTTTTTCTAACAGACCTTTAGAGAAATCTAAAGCCCTTACAGATTTAAGTTAATACTGGTTGCATAACTCATACTTGACTTTTCAGCTGTCTTTCAATTATTATTGAAAGTGATCGCTCTGGGCCGCAATCACTTACCAGGAATGAATCTTACAGACCTGATATTCATTGGAAAAATAGAGAACCTTCAACTGACTGTGGAGATGAGATATAAATTCCTTCTCACCGCCTAAGATATAGGAAAGAAGACTTTCTTCACTCCCTATCTTCAGGTACACTGCTTTAATGGCTGTAAATATAAACATGAATTTTGCTGATTATTGTCTTCCTGGTAAAAATGAAAAAGAGTTTGTGCTTCACCTATTAAACTTTTAGAACAATTATATAAACCTGTAAAGGATGCTCTTCTTATTTATTTCTAGACTGGTTGAATGATGTGTAATAGCTCTCAGAACAAAATAAAGGCTATTGATTTTAGTCTTTAACCCAGAAAATGTAACTTCAATCGTCATTTCTTTCAATGATGCTGATAGAATGAATAGAAATAGACTTTATATAACAGACAGTAGCAAATGAACTTTGCAGTTAAAGTTTACCCTTCATAACTTGGAAGGATAAAAAGGAGACTCATTATGGGACAGTAAAAATATACTCTGAACATATTAGTCACAAAGTGCACTTATAAAAGCATTCATTCAAGAAGATGAGAAAAAACCTGTCATAATTAAAATGTCACAAAATTTGCAGAGGCCAGTATTTCTTTGTGTTAGAGGCTATGAACATAATGATTATGCAGTTATAGTGCTGGAGTAGCTGAATAAAATATTTTTATTTCACATGACTGTTTTCAGTTTCTCTGTGCTGATTTCAACCTGTCTTCCAGAAGAGCAGTCATTCTCAGTCATTTTGAGGCAGCCAAGTGAACAAAAAGGTCAACCTAATTAAAAAAGAAGAAAACTTCAGCCTACAGGGAAAAGGGTCCAGTAAATGCCAAAGGAGTTTATATTAGAGAAGTGCAAAGTAAACAGTCCAAAACAATGAAGAAATTCCAAACTGCTGTCAAAAATATGGGAAAAAAAAGTATGTGACCTTTCCCTACATTATAAATAAATAGTCTTGTCTACATAACAGAAAAAAATAGTTTATTAAAGATAAGGAATACAGCCTTCAATTAAGTAGTTTGAAAATTATCATTTTATCAGATACTCAGATTATATTCTATTTTAATAAGCATTTTGAGGTGTGGGAGAATTAAAATGAAAATTGTTTTGAAGTTGGTTTTCCCCCAAAAGACATACTTAATGAGTTTAATATCAATGTGAGTCATCCATCATTCCAAAAGACTGAAAGAAAAGATACAATTTTAGTATTTAACTGTGACTCAGTCAAACTCACAAAACAGGAGATTTAAACCTCTGTGGCCTTTGTAACTTCTTTAGTCAAACAAGAATTTACTAATGAAAATCAAACTTACTCTGCATTCTTTTGAGTTTAGATTATGGATTGGAAAGACACAGGAATTGATTTTCAGACTGGGTCTTCCAAAATAATAAATCATACAGATAATCACACAAGAGGAGCAACTCACAAACTCATGAGAAAAGTAATCACAAGCTGTTTCCCACTCTAGAGAATCTTTGTTCCGCAACATGACCCCATCCTTCAGCCATTTTAATTGCTGACAAAACTTTTGGCTTTAGAAAATTTGCTTCCAACTTTCAGTATAAGATTTTCATAAAATATCATTATATTGGAGTCCAACTTCTGTAACAGAAGGATATATGTAAAGCACAAACATTTCATGCAGAAACAGTGTAATATACTGTGACTGGAGGTGGTTTTCTTTGGTTTTCAGTTGTTTTTTCCAAAGTCATGGTGTATTATCAAGTTGCTCATGGCCTAAGTATACATTGGTGGCTGATTCTTTAACAGCTGTTTTGCAAATTAGCTGTATCTTTCTCAGGACACAGTGCAAACTTTGGTCACAACTCAAGCCTTCTTTAGATTCTTCTGAATAACAATCATATGAATATAGTACTGAGGGATGTCACTGGCCAATGTCTCAGTGTTTTCAAAACAAATTCTTGTTGAAAAAAATGGAACTGTAACTCGTACACCATTTAAAAAAAAAAAAAAAAAAAACCAACACAGGTTTCTTTTGAAGGAATTTCTGAACTCACTCATTAATTTTGGAGCTTAAAAGTCAATCCTTGGCACATTTCTTTTCATACCAATAACAAATTCTCTCCCTGTATGTATGTACAAAAGGAACTATCTATAATGAATAAGTGGAACAGAAAAAATTTTGAGACCTGGAATTCAGGTTTCATTAATGGTTGTATTGATAATATTCACACCTGAATACAATATCTTTCCATTTTTTCCTCTGCAATATAGAACAGGATTAACAAAATAATTGTTATTGAGAAAGGAGATAACATTTTGAATTCAGGGAAAATAAGATCTGCTGAACAAAAGAAATATACTGCTTTTGTTTGCAGTCGAAGATTTTCGACCCGTTTTGCTACGTCATGGTTAAAAACCTTTTTCTAATTTTAGAAAAATGCACTATTATATTATATTGAGGAGAATGTGTTGAATATATCAAAGCAAGTTTTATAAATTACATCTCAATTAGGTTTCTTCTTATTTTACTTCTTTTTTTTAGCATATTCCCTCATTTTTCTTAAGTATTTTTATTGGTANTTTTAGCATATTCCCTCATTTTTCTTAAGTATTTTTATTGATGGATCAACAATCATAGAAATATATCCATTATAAAGAGATAGTAATGTTTTTATTATAGCACAATGTATTTTAGACTATTTGAATATTACATAAATAATAGTTCAATCTACAATATATATTGACATAACACGTATTTTTAATGTTTAAAATCAGGTGTTTGTTCTTTGAGGAAAACACAAAATACAAAGATCCAACTGCTTTTGGAAATTCAGTTGTCAGTGGATATTCCATACTTTCCATAAACTGACATTTGGGCAACAGAGAAGATTTATTATATTTTGTTAGCCTTGGATTTATTCTGAGATTTTTAGCAAATTGTAACAATATCTTCATTTTCAGTAATAAGAGGCAAACATTATACAAACCCTTTGGACAACTGTTCCATTGAATTGCAGAGGTGGCTGTACTTCCATAGTTCACGCAGATTTGAAATGCTGCACACGTAGATTCTTTTCCACAGTTGCCAGCTCTCTTAGGATAAAACTCATCTTCCTGCAATATAATGGAGAATTCATAAAATTCAGGTTTTTCCATAACAATAAGGCTGCTCCTTAATGTTGCTATACTACATAAGCTATGCCTTCTTTCTGCATTGATGGAGAGACCCTTAAATCTAATCTAAGGAGGTACCAAATCAATTACTTTGAATTCTGTATTGCATATGTGTATATATTACTGTAGATTTCCAGCACTTTAAAGTATTTGTGCAATCTATTTCTAAAACACTTGGCAAGTTATCAGACCATAAGCTGAATACCAATGATGTTGATTTGATTCTTTCTTGGGTGCATAAGGATTTAACACTGCTCTTCAGAATTTCAGAGTACAAGAAACACACACTAATTAACCTTTATATTCAGCAAGATTTAAAATTAAGAACATTCTAGTAATCTACTAGAATAATAAAACAAAATGAATAAGTAATGATAAAATTATGCTTATTTGATTAGTTATGTTATTTTCCAGCCTGGACTGGATGAACTAAATCTATAGGTTTTGTGCAGAAATTTCAGAAGCTGTAATTGAATTCTACCTTTGGATGTCCCTATTGGCTGCAGTATGAGTTTTAAATTATATTATGGAAAAATCTGAATTGTATTTTAATGGTATCCATAGAAAAACATAGTTCATATATGTCCATACATGTTTGGCAGTGTTAAAGGTCTCAAGGTATAGCTATATGGAAGAATGTCATACTGTTCAGAGACACCTGAGCTACTTCCAAATATAGTACTTCTGGAACTGGAAACTGTAGACTCATGGGGTTATACCTCAACTACTTCTGCTGAGAAGCTATACTAGTGAGCTATACAGAAGCGCTGCAGTAATACAGGATGCTGGATCCAAGTCCAAAGGAGTGTTACTGTCTCGGGTTGTGGTATTCAGTCATAGACATAGCTAAAGACATGGTTACTATCTGTCATCTTTCCTGTTCAGTCTCAGCTGATTCCTGAAACTGTTCCAGCTCTCTCATTCATTACTTTTCCAAGCATATGTGTACACTGGAGGCAGATCTCACAAACTTCTTCACATTCCTGAGGCAAGGGACATCTCAGGAGCAGGCAGAAAATAAGAAACAACATAGTATTAGGCAGTATAGTGAATATGATTCCTTTTATAGTAAGAAAGTAGTATGTTTCTGTTAATATCTAAACTGAATATTTTAATCTACAAATTGAGCTGATTATGTCTGCCATCAGTGGATATAATGGGGAAAAAATAGTCCAGTTTTTACTTTTTCTTTAATATGAAAAGATAAACCCTTTGGGACTAGTAAATACTGACTTGTGTTTTATCATATGCTCTAAATTTTCTTAGAGCATTAATTGCAACAGAAGAACTACAGAAAAAGGCAAAAAATCACCAACAGGGAGATATACCGAGCCATACATATTTGAAAATGCATCTTAAGTTCCCTAAAGTCTTTTGTATTTGGAGTGAGATGGGGTTTTTATCCAAAAGGAAATTATTTTACTTCCTTCAATTTTTATTTGTAGGTCATGTTCTTCTATTCTCTTATTATCACTGCTAGTCTCTAATTATTTTATTTAACACACAGGCCCTAACTATTATTTCCTATTTACATAGAATCATAGAATTGCTTGGATTGAGTGGGACCTTAATGATTATCTAGTTCCAACCCCACTCACCATGGACAGGGACAGAACACAGTAGATCAGGTTGCTCAGGGCTCCATCCAGTCTAGATTTCAAGCCTTCTGAGGATGAAACATCCACTTCTCTGTGGGTAACCTGTTCCAGTGTCTCACCACATTCACAGTAAACAATTTCTTCCTAGCATCTAACCTAAATCTATCCTCTTTTTAATAAGCTTCATTTAGATCCTGGAAGGTGCTGTTAGGTCTCCCTGGAGCCTTCTCTTCCCAATGCTGAATGACTCCCAACTCTCTCAGTCTGTCTTCATAGAAAGATAGAGGTGCTCCAGCTCTCTCATCATCTTCATGGTCCTTCTATGGACCCGCTCTAACAGGTTGATTACTTTCCGGGCAAAGAATTGGTTCAAGTCATAATTATAATACAAATTAATCCAGAACTAACCATCAGAACATTGTAATAAGTCCTAAATAGGAAATGAAGTGGGAAAAATTAGGCAATCTATTAACATTTTTTTCTTTTCTGACAGGGTAACTGTCTTTCAGGTTATAGGCAAGCCAAAAGTATCATAGATGTTTCATATAGTAAGGCTTTAGATCTATTTCCACTTAAAATTCATATAGGAATCACTATGTAAATAAACCCTCCATTTATTATGAGATTCTCAAAAGCTATATTCACAACACTTTGAGAAATGTTAAAATTCATAGTTGTTGTTTATATCTTTCAATGTAGTACCTGATTTGTGATTAGTGTTTGACAGAAAGCTCTAAGAGCATTAGGCTTCTTTTTACATTGAATCGTTTAATCTGAGTAGCACTCTACATATTATATTGCTAAAGTATATATAATATATATCAATACTTCTACCCATAGAAGAGAATATTTCAGTTAGAAAGGACCTACAACTATCATATAGTCCAATTCGGGATAGACTAAAAGTTGGAGTATATTGTTAAGTGATTGTCCAAACACCTCTTAAACATTGGCAGTCTTGGGGCATCAACCTCCTCTTGAGGAAGCCTGTTCCAGTGCTTTACCACTCTCTCAGTAGATATGTTACTTAATGTGGTCTGAACTTCCCCTGATGCAGCTTTGAATCATTTCCAGAAATGGTAAAGTCCAGGAAGAAGAATGAAAGTCAACTTTTCCCTACCTCGAGATGAAAGAAATCTCAATTCTACTCCATCCCATTTTATTCTATCTTGTTATTATCCTAGGAAAATTTCTTGATAATTTGTTCTGGTTTATTTTTTCCCCTCCCCAGAGGTAAGGTTTGAAGCAAACAACTGCAGAAGTTAAATGGATGAAGTTCAGGCAAAATAATTTTCAGCCAATTGAAAGTTGGTAATTAATATGAAATCTTAAATGAGGAGGATTCAGAAATTGTGCTTAATAATATACATAAAATCTTGGCTTAGAGGAAAAAGTCCATTTTTCTCAAAAGAGATTTCTAGGATTGAAGAAGTAGAATCTGGGAACATTAGTTATTTCTTAATTATGTCTGCTATGCAGTGCCTTAGAAAAGCTGACGCAGGGGTATCACAGCAGTGAAAACTTCTATATTATGGCAGTCTGGATAACCAGTGGGCTGCTCAGTAAAATATTGTGGAACTAATTTTACTTTTATACTATTCCATAAGATATAAAATTGCTTTATAATAAAACTCATTCTATCCATGTCTGTTCTCTGCTGGGGAACAATATTTTCTATACATTGATCCTTCATCACTCACACCTCATTTAATAAAATGAGACAACATAAGATGCTCACTGAAGTGCACCACTGATTACATATTATTGCTTCCAAAAAATATAGTGGCCACAGATCCTTACACAATACTGGTCTGAGTCTTTATGTGCAGTCACTCACTCACAGAAATGCATTTTATGTCAGGCTATTTGTTAAAATCTTTAATTCTGAACTTGTTTCAAGTTATTTTACAGATTCACATGCCATCACATTATTTTGTGTATATACAGTGGGACCTAATTAACCCTTCTGAAATGGTAACACAACATCTAAACAGCTTAGCTTGTCCAATTTTTAGAAAATAAAAAGATTAAAATATTTGGAGGAAGACAAGTTGCTTTAGATTTTCCTTTAATGCAAAAACAGGAGAATCAAAACAGATTTCTTTGGAAAACATAGAAGTAATACCTCTTGATCTCTATGGGCAGCATTCCAGTGAAGTTATAAAATTTGTTTCTTACTGCTTCATAAAGATTGTAGGAGAAATGGAATGAATATCTTTCCTGATCAAACTCATAGGATTAGTGTGTTCAAATATTACTGCAGATACACCATCAACAAGAAGAAATGCAATTGCATGTTAATAAGGCTTAGATAGCATTCAGTACATGCAGTAAATCCCCACTCCCTGAAATGAAACATTGAAATGAAACTTTCTAACATGAAACTTTATAGTCTAGTATAGAGACTTTGTAATAACATTATCTTTATAAGAATTCTTGTATTTATTTATTTTACAATCTCAGGTTGCCTGAGCAGACATATTGTCTTGAATTAGTACTAGTTTTAAATCCATAAAATTTAGGGAACTCATGGCATTTTTGCTTCTCCTTTGCTATCTTCATGTAAGATTTTTGACAAGGAAAGTAACAATTTGAGACCTGTTTTAATATGTTGAAAACGTTCTGATAGAACTAACTTCTTCTATGGAAGAAAGTCAGTCCAGAAACAGAGTTTTGCAATAAATTTATCTTTGGATTTTGTTTTCTGTTTTATCAGCAGGATGCCTTTGTTGTACAATTCTTGGCATCTTTTCTGTCATGAATAACCCTACACTCATTTCTATCCTATTTAATTATCCACTCTGGCTTAACACATAATCTGCATTAAACGAGCTGTGCAACCTTGAAAGAACATAATTTCAATAATATGTTGATGAAAACAGAGCAAGCAAGCTATTAATTTTAATAGGAGCCCTCCCTTCTGACTATAGCCTGGACATAGTTTCAGAGCTGTATTCATTTATCGTCAAGAAGTACCATCCCTGGTGAACTCATTATGGCAATAGATTCCATTTGTCACCTGACACTGTGATCAGCTAGATGACCAACCTGGGCCAATAAGGTCACCTTTGAGGTGTCAACTTCTCTACTAATACAGTGGAATGATTGTGGAAACACTGATCAGTAGCAGAAGGAAATGTATGTGGCAAATAATGAAGAAGCTTAATATTATTTTCAAAATTGTTTGTCAACAAATATCTGCAAGGAGACATAATTTAATGCTGCAAGAGTCTCAATCACTCCATCCTGTCAGTTATGAGCTTTGGCCAGAAACCTGAGCTGCTAAAATATAATAATAATATATAATAAATATAATATATAATAAATAACTGTGTGTATCCTCTGATCTCCTAAGTTGTCCATGATATAAAGTAGCAGTCTTAATTTGTTGTTGTTGTTGCATTTTCAGACACAAATAGAGGCCATTCAGGTGGAAGTTTTACTATCTCAAGTTTATGTTCCTTACCAGAGTGACTTACCAGATATGTGCACAAAGAACTGATGTTAGAGGTACCAATGAAATCAAAACTTCCCTTTACTACTACCTACAACCACTATTTTGGTGCTATATCAGCATGCACTGTGAATTCTCTAAACTTAGTAATCTCCCAGGCCTCCTAAACATTAGCAAAGAGTTTATGCAGTCGCGATCATGACTCTTTACTCCTCACACTGATGAGCAGTGAAATTAGAGAAAAAGTGCTGATAGATTTAAAGAATCTGTACTTAGTTCATTTTGAATGGTGGAAATGCTGCAGTCATCTTATTTAGGGAAAAAAAAAATCTTTAATTCTGAGTTATCTGCAGCCACAATAAAGCGTGCATGTACTCTATATTTATTACCACACTGTATAAATACTTACTGCAATCTATCAGTAAATGCAGCCACGAAGTCCATTAACTTCTATATGCCAATATATGTTCATTGATATAGATACAAATATATATAAATTAGACCAGATGGCAGAAATATTAAAGAATTTAAAGTTGAAAAAAGTATCACAACTAACTATATCACCTCAAATTTTTCTCAGTGAAACAATTTCAAACAATCTAAGCTCTGTGGCTGAATCGCATAGCATACTTTGAAAATAAGCTTGAAAATAATGCTTCTGTTACAGTCAGAACATAAGCTGGAGAAAATAGAAACTTTAAGCAGAGACAGTCTGTGAAGTGGCCTGCGCAATGTCCAGCATTGACTTAGCACATATTAACCCATACAAATTAGCAAAATCCAACTCATTTGGTCTCAACCTACCCAACATATTAAGAAAGTAGATTAGGAGAAGAAAAAGGAAAGAAATAGAGAGGAAAAAAAAATGTAGCTACCACTAGAGTCCTGTGTAACTCCAGCTTCCATGTGTCCAAAGTGGCAGGGTTCAAATCACAGCGGAGAACACGTTGCTGCTTTCATTTGCTTTGGCCTCCTTGTGGCCACACACTCCCGTCCCTAGGCGGAACTTCAGGTCCACTGTCGATTCTGGAGCTCTGGGGCAGGGTGAGAGGCACTGCTCCAGTTTGCCAGCCATTCTGGGGCTGGATTAGGGACTCCAGGGAATGTATTGTGGGCTGTGTTCCCAGGCTGCTTTTGACTAACAGCTGCTCCAAGGCTGCCCAAGGAGGTTCTCAGGGGCTGGGGTGTGGGACAGGACATCACCTCACCTCTATGAAATTCAACCTGTCCCCTGTCGCACTCAAACTCTGTCCCACATACACTCAAACTTCCTGAGCTAATAATTATTACCATAATCCAGTGTTTCACAAATGTCCTCAGCTGAAAACTGTAAGCAACTAGAGAAAATGTGTTCCTGGCCAAACACCAGTACCTATTTCTTGATGACTTATACCTTTTTATGTTCCTACTATAACAGTAGATTGATATATTACAGGAAAAGTGACATTGGAATATAGAAAATTCATTGTTCTTGGCACAATTTTGAAGTTATGTTCTCTATGGAATCTATTTTTCTGATACCTCAATCTAAAAATTTTAGAGAGGTATCAAGGGATCTTTCCTTTTTGCACTTGCACTTGGAGTTAGCTGGAGTACTTATGGTTCTCATCCTTCATTCTTTTCTGCTAGATATGCCCCCAGAATATTTTATATAAAAAAAAAAATACATCAACTAGAAGAGATCCATGATTTTTGTCTCTGTTCCTGAGTGAGCGAAAGAGATTTTGGCCCATTTTATAAAAATTGATAATATGATGTTAGAAGGGTGAATAAAACTAACTGTTGAGAAAGGAAACAAAACCAACACTTCTCAACTGTTGTTTATTATATGCTACCTCCTGTCACCCCAACTAATTCCCACTGATTGCTTGGTGTTACTAGAGCTTCATGTTGTGTGCTGTGAGTCAGACTCTGAATTGGACTGAAGTGGTTTAGTTCGAGGGACTTATCTTAAGCAACAATATTTTACGTTCTTTCAAGACTGGCCCCTACTATCATTTTGGAATGCTGGAGACCCTTCACTTTGCTGCATACCTGACTTTATGTCCAAACTGTGCAGATGGCTATAACAACACTACTTCCTTATCATGTGTCTTTGCCAGCAAAATAATAGATTAAATCAGCTTAATAAAATTTTAAGCATCTATATTTACATTTTTAATTTTTAAAATATTTTTCTAAAATTTAATAAGCCATAATAAAAATTTATAGATGGGTAAAATCTACTGGTTACTGGGGTTTCTTTTATGCCTAGTGGAAACATATTTCAAAGTTGTCTTCACCCTTATATTTTTTCTACTTCTTCTTAAGAAGTGTAATAGAAAGTAGACAAAGAAATCATTCTAGTGAAAAATACTGTGTCCTAGGTTGGCTACTTCCTTTGACAGGCAAGTTCATCACATTTTCTGTGCTTTTAATAAATAGAACTACATACTTATTTCTTTCTAGTCATTATGTCTTTGCTGTAAACTGCATTTAAGTTGCTAAAAAAGATTTATTTTCCAGCTTGCAGTAAAATGGATTGTGCGTGTAGATGCCTGAACAGCAACACTTGCAGAAATATAACAGCTCCATGCAAAACTATATTAATTTCTACATTACATAACATAAATTCAGATTTTGTTTGAGTTGATAAAATATTTTTCTCTTCTTAGGTGCACTGAATTATTGCACAGTTTTTCTCAACCAGGGAAGTACCTGCTTTGGTTTTGGTCTTGAAAATAAAATGAAAACAAAATAAAGTGGAAAACTTCAGGGCACTATTAAAAATGAATGCTGCAAAAACAGGAAAGGTTGATTAAGAATAAAATAGTAGGCAAATTAATTGCCTGTAAGCTATGTAATCATTTCTAAACTTCATCCATTTAAAGAAAAAACTAAGAAGTTTCTAAACTTACTTTTAAATTATTTTCCTTATAAAATTTTAATGAATACAGGCAATAAAGAGAAAAGAGTTTTTAAGATTTTCAACAGAAGTCTTGCACTTCCCACACTAGACTTAATCTAAGGAAAATTTTGAACACTGAGTTTCTAATAATTTTACTCTCTCAAAATTAGGAGACAAGCAAACTTACTTAGTAAAAAGGTGACTAAAGATATAAAAGATACATAATACCAACAAGAGTTTCAACATTGAAAGTGCCGAGCAAAACAGTAGTATTTTTCAGTACTACTGAAAATACCATTGAAAATTTCAATAAATAAAATTTCAGTAAGATTTCAATACCATTGAAAAATATTTCAGTGCTACTACCAGAAAGGGAAAATTACTGAACTAAAAGGCTGTGTGGATGAGAATATTCTAAGGACGATTGAGATAAAATACTTAACTTCCTAGATAAAGTCTTAGAGGGAAATAATCAAAATTAATTTTAATTAGTTTCATCTTTTTTTTTTTTTTTTGAGCAGGTAAAAATGCATTTCAAAGAAGGAAACCACTCTAAAAACATATTTTGATAAATGTAAACTTTTTACTTATTTGATAAGATGTTGTTACTACATCATCTGTGAAAGGTTTTAACTGTTCTTTAGTAAATTTAATTCTTAATAAGACTCCCATTCATTTGATCTGCATAGATTTCACCTTTTCATAGGATACAGATTAAGTAATTCCTACACAACACTGAAAGAAGTAATTTTTTTTTGAAAGAG
>VWZD01005120.1:32521-76506 GCA_013396695.1 Sakesphorus luctuosus | reverse complement strand
CCACCCCCCACCCTCAAAACTGGATAAATAATTTAGGATTTTGAAAATAAGACTGTGTGGCCTGCATCAAAACTTAAGAGCTTATTATGCCATTGGGGTAGTCTGCTGTTAAGAAAAGGATCTTCCTGGCTGATACATGAAAATAATGTAGTTCTGAAACAATTGCTCAGCTCTTTCTGTTTGAAAAGGTATGGGCAGGATTTCCTTCTGGCCCTTAATTGTAAGAACAGACTTGAGGGAAGAGTCATGCAGGGAATGCTCCTTGCTTAAATGAACTTTTTTCTCATCTCTCTCAAAATGTCTCTCCTGGTACAGAATCTGGTAGAGCTTCTTAATTTTGGAGGATTTGTCTTTAATGATTATGATAAATAATTATTTAGGACTTATTGTAAATGGTGCTATTTAAACACTATGTAAAACTCATTCCTTTTGTATAAATTACAATAGCAGGGAGACATAGATAGGGGAAAACAGGAAGGAATAGAGAGATAAAAAGATCAACGTACAAACTGTTATGTCTAACACTTGCATAATTATGTTGATTCCAATCAGTTTTGTTCTTTAGTTAAAGTCATTAAGTAAACCTAGCTCCTCTTTGCAAATATCTGAGAGACATTTCCAACTGTCATGATCTAGGAGCTGATCCTAAAAAAAACTGGTTTGAAGAAAGTTTAGGCCCTAAATAATTAAAAATAAATCTAAAGATGCAAATGCAGCAGCTTTGCTTATGCAAGTAAAAGATTCTGGGAGTGAGGGGACTGCAACAGATGATACATCACATCCTCTTAGTCTTTTAACTTTCCTTTTCATTCAACCATAGTGTCTTTTAAAAAATCCAGCCTTAACTGTAGTCATGTGTAGATTCTTCTTCTCTAACAACCGCCATCCATATTCATAAGGATCAATTGCTCTGGGGAACATGGTTTCTGCTAGAACCCAATGGCTCTGCACATTTCACTCTCAGAAGTACAGTATCACATAACCTTAATTGTTATAATGACACTGCTACTTAATTCATCTCATGCTGCCATGCCAGTTGAATTATTGCCTAGTTCAAATAATCCAAGCTTGTCAAAAGAATTAGGCAAACATGGCTTTCTTGAACAGTAATTGGTTAAGTGCCTATCTGGCAGATTCTGGTTCCTGAAGTCATGTACTATACAGGGGACAGAGGATAGCTTTCTAAGTTTTTGTTCCGGCTCTGCAAATGCACTGGGACTAGATTAGAATAGTCATTAGCACAAATTCTGCTTAAAAACATATGAGGATTTTTATCTAGAAAATTATGTGGAATGACAATGTAGAATAGCCAGGTTTTTTAGAAAACTCATATTTTAAGGATATTTATTTTTTATTAATTAGTCTTCAAGACCACTTAAACTGGTTCTGTTGTATGTGTGATTCCTAATTCTGCCATTTCTTTAGCCCTGTCAATTTTTATATAGATGGAATAATGGCCAATCTTCGCGAACAAAGATTTGGGAAGAGCTCACCCCACGTGGGTGTGCCCTCTGAGCCTGCGCAGTGGATTTTTTTTTTTAGGTGAGGCACGGCGTGCTCAGAACTGGCTCCACCGTTTAAGTCCTAAGGTTCATTTGCCACAACCGAGCAAGCTTGGACAGTGACAGTGAAGTCTCCTTAGGACTATCTACAGCACCCGGTACTAACCGGGGCTGACCCTGCTTGGCATCCGAGATCTGACGGGATCGGATGGCAGGGAGGCATTTAACTTCCGGGGGGACGGTCCGTACTGAGACTCGAACTCGCGACCTTGGGAGTCGGAGACCGGAGTGCTCTCCACTACGCCACAGGACCGCCCATAAATCCCTGTGAGATTAATGTTTTTATTCTTGTAAATAAAAGAAATTAGTTTTAATATGACATCAGAAAGAAATCTAGGTAATAATTGTTCAGCTGTCTCACAGTTTCCATTACAAAATTTTCTCAGAAAGCTGCTTGAACATTTAGGGTGGATTTTTCAAAGTTTCATCAAGAACTACTCCAACAAATCCTGAAAATAAATTAATGAAAACTTTTCTCTTTTGTCAATCTGCTGTTAAATGTGATTGTTACAAAAGTTTAAACAAGGCATTGGAGCAGCCCCATAGTTTAGAATAGGAACTTGAAATCTGTCAAAACACACACCCTTACTGTCAGGGTTATAACCTATACTTTTTCTAATAACTGGAGACACAAAACGAAGATGGAATTCATTAAAGCTTCCATTTGCCTATGCCTGGTAGAAACCTATTAGAGTGTAGCAGGTAAATTCACCTATGACTTCATTTCTACTGAGCATGCTCTGGTGTTAGAGCATTTTCTGGTGTTCTCAGTTCTGTTACATGAGGTAGAATGGAGCATAATGCTGCCTGACTGGAAATAACGATGTTTGGATGCACAGCTATGGCTAGTGAAGAGTGCAAGTTTGAAAAGTAAAAATAATGCTGTTTTGTAGTTTGGCAGAAAAAACCCTCTTATCACCCTGATGCGTGATGTCATGTGAGGCACCTGATATTTTCCAACTTCATTCACTTCTGAAATAACCTTAGCAAAACTAATCAATTACAACCCTCTACACAAATGAGCAAAACTCACCAAACTACAATTTTAAAATTAAGATTTCAGAATTATATATTTTAATTATATTTAACTTATTACTTTAACCAATTGTTTATTTTAATTTTTACATAAAAATTGACTTATATAAGATGTGAGAAACACACACCTAATATGTGATAAATCTTACATATGGTGTGAGAAATTGGGTAAAATTCCTCCTCTAAATAGAGTAATTCTGTCTATAACAAATCTTCACCAACTCAAGTGAAGTTTTCCATTGAGTTATTATTCTCATGTGTTTCTCCTGCACCACTGATTTTTGATACATGTTTTTTGCAGAAAATGTCACTAATAACAAAAGAGATACCATTTCTCTCATCTGCCCCGAAAAAGTTTTACCTTTTTAATAGATCCTTTTTTCATTCTATTCTGAATACAGAGAAACATGACACTTTTCAGTATTAAATCCTTTATTCCTCATCCCCTAATGAGCTTCCCCTATTTAAAGTGAGTCAATGACCTAATGTTGTACAGCAAATAAGAGTGAAAACAAAAGCCTCTGATGCTATTTGTTATGTCAACAACTAATACTTACTTTCTTCTGCTTACTTATGAAATGGGGCTCATTTAATTTGTGAGATTATTTTTCCACAATTTGATTTATGTAGAGTTCTCCAATATTGCAAATTGTCTTCAGCTTTTGTTTGTTTGTTTGTTTTTCATTTTGATTTCACTCACTATTCAGTTTTCTGTTTTTGTAAGTGTAACAAAATTATGAAATGTTCCCTGATATTTACTCTTCAAAATTCCTTGTGACAGTATTACTCAGGGAGCTCATTTACCTTCACAGGAGGGGATTTGAAGTGAGCGCTGTACATCTGGAATTTTTCATCTGACTTGTAGTTTGGTAAAATACCATGTCTTTCCTAAGAAGCTGGTCATACTGATATATCTACCTACCTTTAGATTTTTTGTAGAATATCTCATGGTGTCTCATATAGTATTGTATAATTTCCATTATTTGGACAGGAAAAAGAGACTATTCATTCCCAACGTAGATCACAGAATCATGGGATTGTTTGAGTTCAAAGATCACCTAGTTCCATCCACTCTGCCATGGGCAGGGGCACCTTCTACTAGACCAAGGAGTTCAAAGTCTTGTCCAGTCTGGCCTTGAGCACCCCTTGGATGGGGCATCCACAACTTCTCTGGACAACAAGTGCCAATGCACTCACAGTAAAAAATTTCTTCCTAATATCCAATCTTATTTTCAGTTTAAAGCCATTTCCCCTTGTCCTATCATTACAAATCCTTGTAAAAACTGTCTCTCCATCTTTCTTGGAGGCTCCTTATTAGTACTGGAAAGCTGCAATAAGACCACACAAAAGCCTTCTCTTCCCCAGGCTGAACAATCCTAGCTCTCTCAGCCTTTCCTCATAGAAGGCATGTTCCATTCCTCTAATCATTGTCATGGCCCTCCTCTAGACTCACTCCAACAGGTGCCATGTAACCCACAGCTAGACACAGCACTCTAAGTGGGGCCTCAGAAGAGCAGAGATATTCAAAGTGAAATTATATGAATAATCATCTATTCCAGGGAGACCCTTTAGGAAAAAAAAATTGTCAAAGTTGAGAAAAATAATTCATATGACATCTTTGATTGCCCAAAAATCTCTGTTCATTCCAACTAGTGCATATACTAACATTCAAAATATTTTTGC
The DNA here is from genome assembly GCA_013396695.1 of Sakesphorus luctuosus. Taxonomy (NCBI): domain Eukaryota; kingdom Metazoa; phylum Chordata; class Aves; order Passeriformes; family Thamnophilidae; genus Sakesphorus; species Sakesphorus luctuosus. The sequence continues at coordinate 72,226 of VWZD01005120.1, read as the reverse complement.
AGAAAAAAAGGAGAAAACTATTCAATAAAAAAGAATTGTGCATCATGATTTAAACATTTTCATTAAAATTGTTTTAATTTTCAAATTAGTAATGCAAACAAAACATGTAGGGGAAAGTTCTAATTCTGAGATATCAAAAAAAAAAAAAGAAGGAAACTGATAAAAGACATCATGATATGGAATTGTGATTACCTTGGTGGAGGTGAATACACATGGGCAGAAAAGAACTTTTCTGTTAGTAATTTGGAAATGGTTCTGTAATGAAAAGTATTGGAAATTTATTTTTAATGAATTGTAATAATTCTATTGTATAACCTTTGAATTAGCACAATATACACATTAAGAAAAAGTGGAAAACACGCACTCACAAATTTGTTATTACCTTATTTCTCAGTTCTTAATCTATGTTTGAGATACATTTAAACTTTTATATTCTCGTACAAGAAATACAAGTTTAATTTTATTCCCCTCATAAAAAACTTCTCGTTCACAAATTCAACTGAAGATATTTGACAGATTATATGTTCTAGTTCAGCAATCTTGATTTGCTGTTGGACTGGTCCTCTGCAATTTGGAAGACAGAGGCAGCCCAGGGGCATAGTATAAATATAGAATTCCTATGGTTTGCATTTCTTTTCAGCTTTTATTATTTTACTGCTAATGTAATATTTTCCTAAGAAAAAGGAAAAGAAGATTTTGTTCTATTCATTCATTGCAGCCCTACCTTTCTTGGGACTTATTTGAAATAATGGTATTTAAAATTAAATGCAGGGCTGTTCTAATTTCCTAAAGTAAAATCTTTTAAGATTTTTAAAAAGTCCCTTGAGGATCAAGAGTCTTTAAAAAAATCTACCATCAACATTTTTTTCCTGTCTCAAGAAGTATGATCTCTAACTTCTGCATAAATAAAAACTTGTAGAATAGTCTCTGAATTTTCCAAGGGACACAGTAATAAAAGTGCATTTTCCCATGAGCACAACATTTTTAATACCCTTCTGAAAACAGGCCTCAGAAAAGGCAAAATATAACTTTCTTTTGAAATTTTCATTTTCACTACAAAACCTAGATATGTGTTGTAGAAAGTGAAGAGGAAAATTAAGGTAGTACTCATAAAATGGAAGCAGAGAACTGCCTCAATTCATAACAGATAATTCAATGATGCATATTAAATAGTGTTAGTTTCTAATTATAAAACTTTTTAAGATTTTCATTAAATATAGCTATCTAGAAAGGTATTGTTAAAAGTTCTAAGAAGCATGTCTGTTGTAAACAAAACACAGATGTTGGGAGAAATTTTATGCTCCTTAATTCAGACTTAATCACTAGGATCACCATGTGAACAACAGCTGAATTCCATTAAGAACTATTGATGACACTATCAATCATAGAGGCAGAAATGTCTCTTCCATCTCTATTGAGGTACACAGAAACATGTTGACAGCTCTCTTATTTTCCATCCTACCATGACATCAAACCCATGACCTTCACTAAGACACAACCTTACTATAATACACTGTGGGGATGACAGTATGTGTGTGGATCTCTTAAGGTCTGAGGTGATTAATGAGTGTATCCTTAAAGACCAGAGAACCACCAGTAGAATGTGGATGCCTTGTAACCAGTAGAATCTTTCCATGTATGTTAGGTGAACTACTGACCAATAGTGTACTGGCATGTTATATACAGGAGTAGATAAAAGTGAAGCTGTTACTAAAAATAAAGTCCTTTCTCTTCAGTGAGCCTTCTGATCACACTGCAGCCTGAGTTGTCTCTGCCTCCTCTGACCGCTGCTAAGCTAATCTACATTGCCCCAATAAAGGGTGACCCCAATAATACACTGCTCTCCTCTGAAAGTCCTCCAGAACTTCTTCACCTTCTTTCAGAGTACTTTTATCATCTGAACTGAGGGTCTGTGACCAGGTCCTACACCATGGTTTCCTTCCACCTCTGTCCATTCAGTTATGTCTTGTCAAGCTATAGCCTTGCCTCTCAAGCTTCAGCTACATGTTCTCTCCTACTGTAACACCAGTTCCCTGAAACTGGAACCCAGCTATGTTCCATGTATTTGCAGACAAGTGATCTCAATAAGCTAATCTTTCACCTTCTGCTCCAGGGCTATGCAGAGCCTTGGTAGGACTCTCAGCCTTTTCTGTAGATTAGAATTACTTAATAGGGACCTTCACAACTGTTTTGTTGGATCAGCATATACTAAAGCATATGTTGCCAGATGTTCAAAACCCCCCTGCATGTATTCCTGTGTAACCTGCTCTGAGTCACCCTGCCTTGGCAGAGGGGATGGACTAGATGATCTCCAGAGGTTCCTTCCAATCCTAACAATTCTGTGATTCATGAGATAAATTTGATTGATTTACCAAGGAACAATTCTATATTGCAAGGCTAGCTTAATAGTCTTAGGGTCTCTCTGTTTCCTATCTGCTTGCCTCTTCCCTCCCGAAGCAATTGACTATCCTGTCAGTTGTGTTGACACTGCTGTTTGAGATGACATGTTATAAATTAGATCAGTGAAATCATCTAGATGAAAGAAAGATTGAAGTAAATGAATTGTACACAAAAATTTAAATCTTTTCTTCATAAGGCAACTTTTATTCCCAATAATCTTTTCCCCTTGCTCTTCTTTAGACTGCCTCCAGCTAATATAGTTTCTAGTGCTATCAAGGTACCTGAAGGCTGACAAAGTTATTTAACTTGTAAAAGTATAGAAAGGTCTATTTTAAAGATCCTACCTGGTTAATGTCAAGCTAGTTTTTCAGATCATAAATGTCGGACTACTGTATTAGGCAGCTATAGGCAGTATCATAGTGGTTTACTGTGATCTTTGATTGCTAATAGAAGTGCCATAAGTGCAATACTGCTACAAAATGGGCAGAGAAATATGAATAACAAAAGACATAAAAATTCTCAGGCTCCTTAATTCCTAGAAGGCTATAGCAAAAGAAAATTTATGTCTTACTGATAGATGTAAGGAGACCACATATCTGTGCTGCTTGGTATCTTATATCCTCTTCACCTTGAACAGTATTTCATGTGTAGTTAAAAGGTTAACAGAATAGTTTTACATCTATTAAATTATTTCTTCAAATATTTTATTTCAATAATGTGACTGTTCCCTCAGCTGCTGCTTAGATTTTGGCTACCCCAGCTCATGCTAAGGCTTGATGGATGCTGGAAGTCCCATCATTTGGTCAAAGCAAGAGCACCAGGTAGGCAAGAGAGGTAGCCAGGAAGAGCTGAAGGGCCATTATGTAGCTGTGGTCACCTGAAGATTAATGTCTCCTGCAGTCATTATCTTTCTTTCTGGCAGTTTCCTCAGAATCTACCTATATATGGAAATGGTATAGACCAAATCTTTCTGAAGTTCTTTACAAAGTATTCCACCTTATTCAATAAACAGTATCTTTTTCTTATGATTAAAATAATTAAAATGTAGATAATGATTTAAAATATTTTGTTTTATATGAAAGGCAGAAAAACATGCAGTCTAAGTAACCTCAGAGTTTAATTGCATACCAAAATATTGAATGGATTACCCTTGTAGCCTGATTTTGAAAAATACTGGGAACCTTAGCTAATTGAGAGGGTACAGCACACTTTGGAATACATTTGTGCTAAAAGAAAGAAAAGGTTCCCAATACTGTAAACATTTTTGGTTTAACTCTTGATTTCCCTTTTCACTCCAATTCATGATGCTGTATATAAAATCTTAACTACTATTTAATATAATGAAAGTTATTATCTGGGACAGCAATCCTTGTTTTCACTGACTTAACAGTACTTGCCCTTTTCTTTCCTTTCCTTTTCCTCTTTTTCTCAGTCAATTATGTTATAGAGGACCAAATATTCATTGCCCTTCTCTTAGGATCTAGTTATTAAGAGATGCTTCTCTCCAAATGAAGGTGCAAATGATATTGTACGCCAAAGTCACGGGGGTAGATGCCATTCCCACAACTTGGGCTGGCATGGGTACGAGAAATTGTTTTCTTTCTTACAGCTTGTACAGTGGAATTTTGTTTGGTGTGTTAATTTCAAACTTCATTTTCATTTAGGTCTGTAATTAGTGCTTTACTTTCTCACAGTTTCCTTTTGTGGGAATCTTTGATCAGATTTGCCTTACCAGGCCTGGTTCCTGTTGTTGCCAGTCTCTACTTATCACAAGTTCCTGTTGTGGTGCCTTATCTTATGGGAATTTTCTTCTTTCACAATATTTTGAAAGAATTCATTTGGTCAATAGTCCTTGTTCTGGTTTCTGGAAATAAGTATCATGCAAGCACAGGAATGTGGTTGAAAACCAGGCAAGGTCTATCAACCAAAGGTCAATCCAGTAGAGGTAGAGGATCACCAAAGCCTCCTGAAGCCCTCCAGCCCATTTCCAGAAAGGCTTGGAAGAACAAACTCTGCTTGATAACTAATTTGCATAGGAGGAGATATACTTCCCTCCAGAGGAGGAAAACTTATCTGAAAAAAGGCACCCCCTCAAAAAAAAGAGTAGCAAGCCCCCAGGACCCTGGACACCACAGCAGCTGGATGTAGTTTTAACTAGACAAAAAAGTGACAGATGGACAAATGTTCATAGATGAATGTGAGTCACCTATACTGCCTCCTTTTTCTGAATAAAACAGCAGTATATCACAGTTACAACTTCCAAAGCCCCTGGAATAGCAGTAACCAAGAGTATAACAATCGAATCCTCATTGTATTCTGAGGAAAAAAAAAACTAAAGCAAAAAAAAAACCCCTAAATTTCTTTTGGTTTGTTTTGAAAATATAATTCCATGAGGGTTGTATCTCAGTTTCATCAGATTATTCTCTAGCTGTCCAAATAACTCAAATTAAAATCATCAGTATTCAAAAAATATTTGAAACACTTAAAGATGGAAATAATAATTTGGAAAAAAAAACCAAACAAAATTAACCAAAGTAAAATTAGAGCAACTATAGAGAAGGCCTAGAGTTTTTAAAATATGTATTATTGTCCTATTTCAGCAAGCTGGAACCAGTTTATTACTGTGTGGGTGTGACCAAAGCCTGTGTATTCTAAGCCCTCTATGCCATTTCCCAAGAACTGTTAACAATGGATCATTTGCAGCAGCTGCCCAGGACACACCTGACCCCTCAGGGTGTGAGCTGGGTGTGAAAGACACCTGTGAGATAAGAGTTGTGATAACTCCCTTCCAGGAAGTCGTTAGCACCTCCACAGCCAGCCTGAGGTGTCATGTCTGCTAATGGGCCATCAATGATCCCAAAATACACTATAACTCACAGAGATTACCCATTGTGCAATTCCCCACCCTGAGAGAGGTACTGGATGGTCCTACCTGGACCTGAGGGGATATAATCTTGGGGGTTTGGGAACTTGAATACAGAGGAGGACCAGAACCTAAACAGGAGACTACCACTCTTGACCAGGCTGTGACTGTCAGCTGCACCAACAGGTTTCTCGCTTCTTTTTACTTTGGACTTGGGGGAACCACGTGGGGCTCAGCACAGGGGCTAACAAATCCCATTGTGTTTGTGTCTCAGGGGGCTGGGTTACACTTCTGGATTTTGTGGGTTAAAACCAATTTCTCTTTGTGCCATTGCATTTATTGTAATATTGTTATTAAATTGTAGCTCTGACTTATAATCTCTTTTGTGTTGGGTTCATTTCTTCTGGTTTATCTTTAACCCAGCACAGTTAGTTTCTTTGAATTTTTGATGTGGTAATTCTTACCATGTTTTGGCTCACTTCTGACTGTATTGGATAATATATATGTCCTTAGCAAGTCAATTCAAGCCCCCTTCTTTTAAGACACATTCTCAACCTCTTGGAATACTCATCTTTTTTTAGAAAGAGAAGCGTTTTACAGAGTTCTGAAATGTCTCTAGGTGACCAGATTAGAAATGTAGTTTGACCTAAGAGTTTATCAGAGAAAACTACTTAATTTTTCTTTGCTTGCTCTTACGTTACACTACTTGAGATGTTTCTGTTTCCTTACACATTGGACAATTAACATTACCACTGGAATTAAGAATTATATTTTATAGTTGCAAGAAAGGAAAAGAGTAAGCAGTTTTAAACCTGTTTTGAAATTACCAAGTTTTTAATGTTTGCTACTCATTTTGTTCAAATGTATGTGGTAGCAATGGTCAAACTCAACAGTAAAATTTTGCCAGGAGTTCAAGATTCCATTCTTTCCAGATGCATATTAAGAATTGCTATCATACTCACTCAACACTTCAGCACAAAATAGGTCTTACTGCACAGTTAGAGTTCTTCTATTTTGGTTAAAATATTACCTATATGATAGTCACATTTCTAAATGGTGAGAATATTATTTATAGTGGAGTTCTCAATTGAATTCTGAATATTTTGAATGATGTATTTCTAGGCCAGCAACTCAAATGCCAGGGGAGCAATGAAGCTGAAATAGATCTAAACAGATTAAGCGTTAATCAATGCATGGAGGAAAATCTGTTCAACTGTTTAGAGATTGGATATTTTCCTCTCTAACAGAAAGAAAGTTTACCTTTAAATTCAAAAATTCCTCTAGAGGTTCCAGGATCATTGATTTGGGAAGAGCTGGCAACCCTCAGCCTATTTCCATGACTGTACTGCAGATGGTAAAATGATTGAAAAATTGCAGAGAATCTTTTGAGTTTTTATTTATTAGTCATAACTGAAAATTACCAGCTATCTGAGTACCACATAACTTGCAAAAAAGTAGTAAGTAGTAGAGGTTTCAAAATCAAAACATGATCAACAGGACATTCACACAATGTAAATCTTTTTCAGAGCAATATGATGCATTAAGTCCATACCATTTGGATTCTTCCATTGATACCTCCCTTTGCTGGTTTTGGCTGGGGTAGAGTTAATTTTTCTCACAGTGGCTAGTACAGGGCTATGTTCTGGATTTATGCTGAACACGATGATAATAATGGAGATGCTTTTGTTATTGCTTAGTAGTGCTTGCCTAGAGACAAGGCCTTTTCTCTTTTCATACTGCCATGCTGGCAAGAAGGCTGGGGGTGCATGGGAGGCTGAGAGAAGACAGAGTCAGGAGAGGTGACCACAACTGACCAAAGGGAAATTCCATGCCATATGACATGGTGCTTGGTGTATAAAGTTATCCATGATGGAGCCCTGTTGTCCTGGAGTTGACTGAACAGCTGCCTGCCCATAGGAAGCTGTGAATTAATTCTATTTTGTTTTGCTTGGGCATGGCTTTTGCTTTCCTTATTGAATTATCTTTATCTCAACCCCCGAGTTCTCTGGCTTTTACCCCTCTAATTCTCTCCCAATCCTGCTGATGGAGGACTGAGTGAGCGGCTGCAAGGTTGCCGGCTGGGGTTAAACCATAACACCACTCTGTGCCTCTCCCTGGGAGTATAAATTAAAAATATCAAAGAATGTTTGTGATTTCCACGGTTAACAATTTTATGGGCTTAGGAAATTTATTTTTGTTTGATCTTCAGTAATAAGTACATAAAAATTATAGGAAAAAATAGGCAGTGTAATTTTCCAGTGAGAAAATAAAAGCACTGTATCCTCTTAGGTGGCTTCCCTTGGACATGATCAACATGTATACATACTACTGAAGGACAGTAAGGTTATGTGAAAGATATTCCACTGCATTGCTGACTCTGTAAGCTTCCTTCCATGCCAGGTTTCCAGTTTGATAAAACATGATTCATAATGAAGTAAATGCTTCAGTCATGACCTGTGCACCCTTATATTATTTTCACTCTTTATTAACATAAGATGAGCTTGAAGAAAGTGGTATGAATTAAAAATGCCAAGACTGTGGCAGTCTCGCTCCAACAGCATGGCCCACTATGAAAATCTAAAACTGTAATGTATACCATTTCTATTTTTACATATTTTTGTCATTTTTCATTATTCTAGGTTGGGGTTTTTTACCTTATCTTCATTGGAAGATACAATCAGAAATATTTTTTTTGTCTGCTATGTATATTACTATCTTAACACATGATGTGGAAGTACTGCTTGCAGTCCAGAGTTAAGAGTATTCTAAGTTTTGAATACAAAGCAAATACCTTATTATTTTTTTTTAACAAAGCTATAGTCGGCTTCTTTTTTTTTTTTTCCCTGAAAATTTCAAAGAAAGCTTTCATGGATGAACTTTAAAAATTGTTCACAAATTACTTGTGCTTAATATGTACTGCTCCTTCATCTTTAATTATTCTCAGAATGAAACAGGAGTAAAGATTTTCCATGTCCCTTGGTTTAAACTCTTTAGTAGGATTCTTTGGTACAACCTGTACTTCATATCTTAAAGCATAAAAGGATTTTTTGTCTCATAGTCCTGTTGAAGTTAGTTCTTTCACAGGACAGATGAATATTGCAAAATATTGCACACAGCACTATCCTCTTTCAAAGCTTGTCCCCCATTGTTTTCAATTTGTTCTTAAGATGTCTGCTGCCTTTTCTCTCTGGAAACAAGAATTTTGAAAGAGAGTACCTCACCTTAACTGAATCTTATTTAGAATAATGGGAAATGGGACCATTTGAAAGGGAGTGATGGATGAGTTTCTTTAAGGCTTTTACCTCTGATGAAGGTGGTATTAACTATTTAACTTAAGCTTTTTCAAAGTTTGAAAAAAATACCCTCCATTTTTTTTTCTCCAAAAGCTGCATTGATTAACCTCTCCCTGATAGGTTTATTGAATTTGGTTTTTTATACTACCAAGAAGAGAGATTTCACAAGCTTGCTCATTAACCAGTTTGTACATTTGGCTATCCTTATAGTAAGAAAGCCTTTCCATAAACAAAGATCATTACTTCTGCCCTATCCAGTAGTGAATACAAAATCTATTTACAAAACCTATTTATTTGATACTGAAGAACAAAACCTATTTCTTTACAAAACCTGTTTATTTGATACTGAAGAACTTTTATGCCTCTGAAGTCTTCTCTAACATAAAAAAATCAGTTCTTTTGACCTCTCTGTCAGTCATATTTTATAAATAACTTGTCCTCCTAATTATTTTCATCAAATTTAACCCAAGTTATTCTATACATAAAAGCATTATTTCCAAAATTGGTTGAAACAGTCTATGAGACCTTGTCAGTGTCAAATAAAGCAGAATTATTTGTATGCACGTTCCATTGGCCCACAGTGAATGAGTCTCCCTAAATGTGTTACAAAAGGAATTTATTCTTCCACAATTATTTCCCATTTCCAGCTACTTATTTCCTATCTTATATGCATTCGCTTTCCTTTATCTAAGAGGAGTACTTTGTTCTCCTAACTGAATGCCATTTATATGATTTCTCTGATTTATCAAGATTACTTTGAATACCAGTCATCTTTTCAGTAGTGTGTCTATTGTGCTAACCTGGCTGTCTGCAGTTCATAAGAACTTCTCAGAGAATCACAGTGAACCCCAAAATAATCTCAGCTGGACGGGACACATAGGGATTGAGACCAGCTCTTGAGTGAATGGTCCATACAGGAACTGACCCACAACCTTGGCGTTATTAGCACCATGCTGTAGCCAACTGAGCCAATTATGTTTTATTTCATCATTCAAGCTAGTGATGAAATTGCTGACCAGAACATGATTGAAGACAGACTCTCTAGTCTGAAAATGAGCCTGTACTAATTAATCTGAGTATGAATTTTAATTGGGTTGGTACCTATGTGGCAATTCCATTCCAATACTTCCCTGCACAAATGCTAAGCGGAACGTTTCATTCCACCATCAAAATGCACCACATTTATTGCCTTCTACCCTATCTACTAGACCAGTCACCCTTTCAGGAAAGGAAATTTGGCTGTTTTGACTTGATTTTTTTTTTTTTTAACAAATCTATGTTGGCTATTTCTCACCATCATGGTTTCCTTTAGGTTTTTAAAAAATCAATTGTTTAGTAATTTACTCTACTATCTTTTCAAGTACTAAAGTTAGTCTTTCTGTCTGAAAACTCCTACTAATTTTATTCTTTGAAATTAATATAATCAAACACTGAACAATCAAACACTGCTTGTCAGGGTGCGAGTATTTTTCACCAAAAATTATTTTTAAATACCTGACTTTGTTATTTTAAATTGATGAAGTACAGTGTATTCTATGGACATACTGTCAACAGGAAATTGCTTTCTACATCAAATCTTTCCTAGGTCTATATCAGAAACTGAAGGAAAAAATAAGGGATTGGCCCAAAGCTTACTCTAAGCAGTAGAAAGCCTCCCAGCTGAGGCTTCAGACTTTAGATAAGGCTCTTAGTATGTGTCTGGCACTTGCACCAGTCTGGCACCTGCATCACTTTGACAGACAGATCAATTTGTGATCCTGGCTATGCAAACTAAAAAGTCTTTAAAAAGGTTTTGCTTCTATACAAAATGGGAAGCAATGACATACTGACCATAATTTCATTGATAAATATAGCACTGTGTACTCTGAGGGAGTTCCCACTGTGCTAGTGTTTTGTGCTTCAGTAATTAGAGATTTAATAAGAATAGAATTGCAATGTTTTCCACTGGAGAAAGGAAAAGTGACAAATTTAAGGAATTCACGCTAAAGAAATTCCCTAAGAATTCACTTCAAGGAATATGTACTAATAAAGTGGTTTGGTTTGGTTTGGTTTAAAAAAGAAATCCCCACAAATATAAATCAATCCACATTCCTTTTTGGTTTTTTATTTATGCAGTTTTAAGGTCGCCATCTGGTGGTTGTTTCAACATTAAAAGTGTGAGTAGTTTTTGAACTGTTGCTAAACAGAACACGATTTGACAAAACAGATCAACATCTGAGCAATAACTATGCTCATGAAATGTAGGGAATGAGGGTTGCTATAACAACTTTAGCCAGGATGCTTTATGGATTGGAGTGGTGATAGATTTGGATGCCTACATAAAAGCTCATATTCAGTAAGATTAATATAATCAATAAAAATACTGCCAAATAATGTATTTTAGGTTCCAACTTCAGCAACTGAAAAATTATATCAGCAGGTTGGGATACCTCTGTTGCCAGTGAAGAAATAGAGATCCCTTTAAATAGAAATTCATCTTCACCTATGAAAGGCATGCAACATAAATATGATGCAACACCCTCTGGAAGGGCTCATCATTGTCTCTAGTCTACTAGCTTAGTGACTGTATCCTTTGGGCAAGTAAAGTTAAGAAAAATGGAATCCAGTTTAAAGTCAAGTATTGAAAATTCTCTATTGCTCAGGAAATCTTTCTGGCCTTTGTGCATCAAACAAACCAGTTGACTGTAAGCTGCTGAGGCCAGAATTGTGAGTTGTTGAGGCCAATAGGGTGGTAACAGGGTAGGCACTGAACTTGTCTTGTTTCCAGTCATATTTCAGGTGTAGATATCCATGTTTATCAAGGCATTGTGAGATGTAACTATGACTTCCCTCATTAATTCATGAGCTCTTCATTTAACTTAGGACATCACTTCTGGTTTTTGTTTGTTTTCCCACTAGGAGAGAAGAGAGTCAGCCTAAGAGAAAATGAACAACTTCTCAATCACTGCCTGTAACTGTGCATCCTGGATGCAAAATAGAGACCATTTAACAAATTTTCAAGATGCATGATACTTTTAATTTCACCCTATTAAATGCTGTAACACTTCCCTACACATGTATGTGTATATCTATATAGTCTGTCATTGAAGAATATTTTCAATTGGTAAAACAATGCTTCAAAAATGTGCTTTAGTAATGTCTCAGCCACTCCAGCCATTAGTAACCATATTGAAATATCATCATCTGTTAGAAATGTTGATGTAATCTGTACCTGAAATATTGGCTAACTACGGGAATAGGGCCTTGAAAGGTGCCATGAAAATGCTGAAAGTGTGACAAGGCCTTCCTTGTAGTCTAGAAAATCACTGAAGACTGCTGTATAGTAACTATGACTTTATGGTATAATTGTAAAAGAAGATAATTATTTTTTGTTATGAGATAAAAAGATTTTTTTTTGGTGCTTAAAAGATAAGAAATCAAAACTCTCAAAATATAACCTATAACTTAATGAACTAATGCTACTAATCCTGACATTGTTACCTCAAATTCTTGGTATAAATATGCACAATTGTACACCAACACAGCACCACCACCATCATGCATTTGTTAACCTTCAATATATGCTAGACTTCTTTGGTTGTAAAATCAGGTTTTACACCATAATGTGAGAAATTAATGTTTTATGAAATGTGTTTCATTGTAAGATGCATCTCTGATGCCGTGGTTGATGATGTGTAGTGTCTCTTCCCTGTGGGACCACCCTCAGTGGGCACTGAGTTTAAGCTATGCATGTCCTGGAAACATTTTGGAGACTTGATCAATGAGCTTGTCATAGACAGACAAACAACCTAATTAAATTTGTCATTACTGTCGCTTATAGAATTATCTAAGCATAACCAATTAAATATGGAATTTGGTTTATGATCAGGAACTTCCAACAATGCAGAAGAGATTTAACTGAGCATTCTATTTACATAAGCTCAAAATGACATTTGACAAGGAGCATCAGAGTTATTCCAGATTTAAGCCAATAGAACTTTGCACTTTGAAGACCATACATATGAAGTGCAAGACAGCTGTAGAATTAGATACCTTCTTGATTCTGCTGATTCATATATAAAAATTCATGTTCTGACAAAAATGTGTTGGCAAAAGTATTGAAATAGATAACTTCATCTGCAAAGAGTGAAGGAAAGAATATTCCCTATTTCTGGATGACATGTCCTATCCATCCTGTTATTTCAACATAACATGACACTTGACTAAAACCTTGGATTTCTTCTATTGAGCAAATGGTGGTCACTAGCAAAAGCATAATGCAAATAAAACAAATTATCTTTCCCAAATAAGAAGAAATTTGTGGACCTTTGAAATGAAACAGTGCAGATCACTTATGTATTCAATCATTAGGTCAATCCAGGACCAAATAAAACTTCAAGTTGGAGAAAAACACACCCTGATTTTATGGCATCGTAATTTTCTTTTTCCTGAAATGTTCTTGTTCAGAGAATTTACATTTTTATTATAGCAAATAAACTGAGCTAGAATTAAGAAAAATAGTCAACTCAAAATTAATTATTTTGTAATCTCCAAATAAGTGATGGGAAATAGGTCAAAGCTCTAAGTGCCATGTTCAGATGCAGCTAATTGCAGTTTAGAGAACGAAGACACTTCAGATGAAATAAAGCTCAAAAATGTATTTGTGTTTAAGCTAAGACTATTCTGCTTGCAAATTTTGGGACTAACTCAGTAATGGGTTTGGCTTATAATAATTTTGCAGTAAGTGTTTATTGTCTAAAAGTTTTAAGATAATTGTGTTGTACTTGTCTTTGGCCTCAAGATCCTGGAGTGGAAAGAGAAAAGAAAGCATGCAAGTTTCTTCAGAAAAAATAAATATATAGCTATTTTACTTACTAGAAATGTATAAATAGGTCAGTCACTACTTTAGTCAGTTCAATTATTAGAATTTACATCTGGGCAGTATTTTTCTTCTTTTTTTTTGATGAATTTGAATACACTTACTAAAATCCTGTGCTTGAGAGAGACTGAAGCTATTCACATTTAAAAACTGCCAAAATACTTCCTTTAAAGCTTTTTCCTCTCAGAAAGGCATTTTGTTGAATATTCCTCTCAGAAAAGAAGTTAAGCAAATAGATGAAGTAAGAAGAGAATGAAATAAAATATTTTATATCAGACTGGCAATCATGCTTCTGGTTAGTATAAGTTTTGTAGCACCAAAAGCAATAATTAAATATTAAACACCTNGAAAAAAATATAAGAGGATTTGTATATATATTATTTAATTACCCTGTAGAAACAGAATGTAGGATTTGAAGAATTGTCTCACAGCAAAGCATCATGGCACAAAAAGAAAGATGGCACTGAAATTTGAAATACTCCCAGAGAAACAGTAATATCACATAGTTCTTTTTTCAGTTCATTTCCTTCTTATATCTCAAACCTTCAATAAAAGGATGAAGGGAATGGTATTGTGTTAATCAACCTACAAGTTAAGGACACTATTACTATCTAAAAGCAGAGGAAAAATATTTCCTCAGGACTTGACTTCCCTTTGGCAGCCAGTTCCAATATTTTTAGTTTTCCTATATATTATTTACTCAATCACTATTACTAGGAAGCAAAAATGATTAGTGTTCTTCCTCTGTAAACAGGACATCATCAGAGAAAGGTTATATCACACCCAACATATTTATGGCAGGAGAACTAGCGTTCAACTTTACTTCCAAAATCTTTACTATAAAACTCATTTTAGAATAATGATATGAATATTTTGAAATTATGTCTTTGAAAATATTTTTAATTTACTTTTAATTTTCAAGTCAGTGTTAAACAATATCGGGGTTTTTTGGCAAATAGCTGAATTTTAAATGTACCTGTAAATGAAAACAGTAAAGAAAAGTAAATAGAAATTACAGCCCTTTTTTGTGAAATGCTGGGGAAAACGAGTTTTTTCAGTTACTTCTGTAAGAGAGAGAACAGTCCTGATGATAAGGGGATTTCTACCTTCGAGGAATCCTAAATTTCCTTTATTCTGTTGCTCATAAACTCTTTTACCAGAAAATCATCTCATAGTTCTGAAATCATTTTTATACAAACAAAAAATTCACAACACTTACAGGCTACAAGTAACATAGTGTGTTTCATATACATTATTTTGATATATTAAAACTTCTATATATAAAGTCACATTTGAATAATACATATGAATATCACATTCTTTGAGATTGTTTTTAAAGCATGAGTACCTATTTTTAATGTTTGATATGTTATTCTACACACAATTATATAGTATACTATAGTATGTGCTTTATAATATATATCATATGTGATATATTCTACCTTATTTGTACATATTTTAGCAATAAATTTATGCAGGCTATTTAAAAATGTATAATTTTCCCAGTCTTTCACGTAGCATTAGCTAATTGTTTACATTGGATTGCATTACCCTTTTTGCACCTATTCTGGTTTTGCAAAACAAAACATATTTAAATTGCACACAAACACATCATACTTCCAGTAAATCTGTATCAGCCCAAATGGCATTGTTTACATAGAAATAAAGTGCAATACAGTAAAAGATTACAGAAATGAAATGTATACAAATAAACCACAAATAATCTAAGTGCTATCTTAAAGTATAATGAACTATTGATTAATAATGCATTAGAAGTTAACACAGAAATCAAATTAGTCATCTGAGGAAGTTTGCATGCAATTTTTTTTCCTTGTCACTGATGTTGTGGTAGTACTTTTTAAAGCAAGTGTGTTTCTATGATGAGTTCATTTAGTATTCAGCATAATAACACTGATAATAATGAGCTCCATTTGGCTTCCATTATATAAGCATTAGATAATGGATACCTATATTAAAGTGTTACTGTTATGGTAGTGCTTTTTTTCTTCATTTGGTACACAGTGCTAAATCTTTAAAGGAAAGCTTTTATGCAAATTGTTGATGTTTTTATATTTGAGTCATGACTAATTTTATGGACCCTGGAGTCCCATTATTGTCAAAGTTCCTTTTGATATGAGAGTCTCAGTAATTTGACTTGCCAAAAGCTTTATTATCATTAGTTATATCACAGCTTTTTACTTTCATCTTTTTTCCCTTTGTCAGCTTTTACATCTTGTGACCTGCAGTAACATCCAACAAAAACATACAGACACACTTCTGGCAATACTCTGCTAATGTTAACACGCTAATGCTAACACAGTTGAAGTGTCTTAGCCCAGTACACCGTCTTGCTCTTCAGTCAATGACCTGTTTGGCTTGCTGGGTACTAGAATTTCCCCTGACAATTGCTGATGCAGTGCTTCTGTCTCTTTAGTGGGGAAGATATTTATATTAAAGATTAAGAGATTTAAGTACTAGGAAAGCACAGGATGAAGCTTTATTTTATTTAAGGCTTATCATACTCCAAGATCTTTCAGAGTAGATGCGGTGGAAGTTTATTTGTAGTCATTTAACTATGAAGATATTTTACGACATTTAAGACACTCAAAATGCAGAATGTTATCAGATCACTTTTTTTTTCTACTGTGTGCAAGTGTCATAGAAAAAATAGTAGTGATGGTTCTAGTTGGCTCAGCTTTTTGTATGCCTCCTGATTTATTTTTTGCCTCTGCAGTGCTTGGTAGGTATTTGTTCCTATGGCAGGACAAAACAGTGACTGCTTTCTGATTTATGTCTGTCCACATGATCATGGGCACTAGATACATGCTTTTTCTAATAGATCAAAACTCAGCAAGACCATAATGTTGCTCTCCCTTATGTGTATCACTAGATTATTCTAGGAAGGAGGTCAGATTTGGTTTCCCTTTCTGTGTCAGCACCATGACACCACAGTAAAACACGATTGTTAGCCTCAAGCCAAATGTGTCCATCTTGTCAACATTACACATGGCCACACAAGGTCTGAGCTGGTACCAAGAGACTGAGTAGATTTAGTCTCTCTTTGCTTCATTTATGATTATACTCAATACTGCATACATGCAGTTAAGACATTTTAGTTTAGGTTTTATGGCAGTTTTGCGCTTTAGGTTAGAGATTCCCCTCTGCAACTATCTCACCAAAACGGGAACCCAGGTACTGCCCCATAAACAGGGATTTAAGAGGATGACACACAGAAAAATATGAAATAATGGATCTATATCAGTATCAAAGATTCCCAGTAAAGCCACCTATCAGTATGTCGGGGGAGAAGGGGTGAGAGAGGGTCCTTAAAGGGGAGACTCTCATCCTTCTTTGCGGGTTGCCCCCAGCACATGAACCCAGGTTCCGGCATGGAAGTCACTGATTACTTCTCACAGAGATATGGTCAATGCTTCAAACTTTATTGCAGGGCGAACAGGGTTGATATACCTTTTCAGACTGCCCGTGTGTACAACAATGGTTTACAATTGGCTACAGGTGGCTGTCCACGCGGACAAGCCATGATGCTGATTGGACAGCAGGTGGCGTCCACGCGGACAGCAATGGGGAACTTGAACCAGTAATGATCGCTTCTCTCCAGCTAGCAGTTACATTCCTAACCCTCACTCCTAGCAAGGACATGGTGTCCTTGACCAAGCTGTCAGTAGTGAGCAGGGGGTTGTGCATACAGGCTTCTGTTAAGATGCCATGGCCTGATTCTACAAGCCATGCCCCAACATCAGTACGTATTTATTTATAACCTATGAGGCTAAGGACAAAGCTCTTCTCAACAAAACTGTATCTGAGGAGTAATTACAACAATCTGTTGTACTAGGTCAACTAGGGGAATACATTGTCCAGACAGGCGTTACTGCTGGTTTGTTTGGAAATAGTTCTATTTATAAGACAGACAACTGAGAATGAAAGGACCCACATTTCCGTTGGATCCACAGACAGGGCTTGTAGTTATAAGCATACTGTTTATATTTCTGCAGAATTACTGAATTTAAAATGAAGTTGAAACTGAAGTTAGTCATGAAGGGTATTAGCTCCAAAAATGAGCTACAAAACTTATTTTTCTTTAAATACATCCTATATCACTTAAAGGCCAGGGGGAACAGATATTTGAAGTACCTAGTCTAAACATCTGTCCTGAAGTCAGTAAATCTATGTTCTCTGGCGGATGCCTACCTAATACATTGTGAAGACATGACTTGGGAAAATTTTGTGCTTATATCTCTACTTGCTGTTTTTATGTATTCATTTGAGTGTGTATTTGTTTCAGCAATAATGATCCATGAATTTAAAAGAGGAACACGCTACCACCTGGGAACTTGCTCTGAAAGTCAAACTAACTTGATTTTTTTTCTTTTATTTCTTTTCTTTTTGTTTTTTTTCCCTCTTACGGAGGTCTGTATTATCAGGTATTATCTGGTAGGACACAAACATAATAAAAGCAGAATTAGATCCAGCTAAAGGTCCACCAAGCACTTTATTCTGTTCTGTATTGAGGGTAAATTAAAAGTCTAGGAAGAGAAGAATGTGCAAGCATAAATGATACTTCTGTTGAGTACTCTCACAGTCTCCAATTGTTTTTGCCTCAGAAATTTCCTGAGCTGAATGTAGTTTCTGTGTATTCATGGCACCCAATTGCCTACTCTTCAGTGAATGTGACCAGTTTCCCTTTAAGCTGATGCAGGCTTTTCACATACACGTTCTCTGAATAACAAGGACGTCCAAAGCTACAATATTCCTTGTCTGCCTTTAAAAGATTGACTACCTGATGCAACCAAACTGCAAGGTTCTCAAAATTTGTAACTACTGCAATCAGTTTAAGTATTGACAGGGGTGATTCTGCACTGAAATGAAAAATAAACAGTTGTACAAGGTTTTGACAACTTCCATTCATTTAATATTTTAATTTTTAAAAGTGCATATTTGTTCGATATCTATTCACACCAGATATGCTAAGGCTTTATTCATGCTGTGCATAGTAAAACCCTAAAAATATGAGAAAAATAAAATAGTTTTTCTTAGAAATCCGGTTTTATCATACTTGTCACGTAGAACTTTAATTTTTTTAAAATCCTTACATATGCAATTGAAGCTCCCTTTTGAATATCCAGGCAGGTAAATAATAAAAGAACTGAAGTCTTCTAAAAAGTTTTAAACATCTTCAAGGTTACAAACTTACTAATCTCCTAATGTCTTCAGTTTGTATAGCACCAAATCACAAAGGCTACCTAGAGCAGATTTGAAATTGCTTGCAATATATATGTATCTAAAGCACAATATATTTCCTCTGAATTCGTTGAGTGTATCATTTAAGTTTTAACAAGCAGATAAAAGAGGATAAATTATCTTTTTTGTCTTAAGACAGCCTTTTGTTATTATAGAAACTTTGTATGGACGTGGACCTCAGTTGAGGCTGATGTGTTGGTTGATTTCTCTCATACAAGTAAAAGCTGTTAAGCTCACCCTGCCCATGGCCCAGGCAGTCTCTTCTGAGCAGATATGAGTCATTGGCAGCACTGATCCTTATCTTGCTTTCTTGGGATCTACCAGTCCTGCTATTTATTTTGTGACTTTTCCCATGCTAAATTAAAGACAGGTAGAAAATTACCAATTGGTCAGTCTTAGGCAATCTTTAAAGAGTCTGCAGAAAAATCAAACTTAGAGAAAAAAATCTCAATACTGGTGATAGGAAATCCTGAGAGCTACATGGGAATAGTTTCCTGATGTTTAACAGCAAGGTGTTGAGCTACTGTCCTAAGAAAAGACAACCTCATGTTTTCTGTGCTTCCTTCTCCTGAAGCATGCAACCATGTTCTAGAAGGGAACATTAACTGCTAAAACTAAGAGTCAGCAAAAGAGCTTAAAAGTAACAGAACAGACCTCAAAAGATTCAGGTAAAGAACACTGGTGGACATCGTAAGAATGGGCAAATAAAAATACCTATCTCTAGCTTACCTTCAGGATTCTTGTTCTGTTTCATTCAGTTCTTGATCTCATCTTTCTTGGTTGTGTATTTTGAAATGTAATAGATTGATTAGATTACTTTCTCCATAGCTGAACATAAAAACAATTTACTATTCTTGGGAAACTTCATTTGATAACCTTCTTAATTGCTCAACAGAATACATAAAAAGTGAATTGTTGGAAGTGGAATTCAGCATAGTTTTATTCTACGTTTGTGCTTTAATTACTTTTTAAGGGAGAATTTCACCTATTTGATCCAAAAGGAGTACGCCGTAACTGCTTTTTCTTCTCAAGCAAGTCACACAATGTTTCAATTTAATCTTCCTGTCTGGGGACAAAAGTCAGGGTTCAACTGTGGAAAAAAAGAGAACAGCTCATCAGTGTTAGAGTGGTCCCTAATAACAGGTTCTTGAAGTCTTATGACTAAGGGAAACTCAAAGAATAGAGGGTGCCTAGATCACATCTGATGAGATAAATAGTTCATCTGAGTTCTGCACTGAGAACATTTTTAGGGATTTATACCAATTTCAGCGCAAGACAGTAACTAACTCTTGAGGAAAAAAAAAAAAAGACAGAATACTTTCCCTTCCTCTCCTGCAATTTCTGAAAACACTGATTAAACTAGAAGTCTCTGAAATCCATGAATAATTCTTTTTTTTTCTTTCATCTGGAATACAAATACAAATATAAATAAAAAAGAGGACTAAAGCACCTGTCCCCCACTGACATTTGCTTGCCTACCTGCAGCAGAGCACTAAAGGAAGAATCTGTGTCATTATAATGGACAGTGAGCTGAGTGAGCATCTCTCAGTAAGCATCCATGTGTGTAATGGGTCATTGAAGACTTGTACCCTCATCTTTGCACATCTTAAAGCCTAATGACAACAGATTATCCAGCCAGTCTGAGAGAGAACAGGATTATTTTCATACCCTTTTAAAATGAAAGTCAAGGCAAAACCTTTTTGGCTTCTCATAAAAAACACTTGTTGAGTTCACTGTTTTTTTGAATAAGGGAAACAGGTAAACCATACTGGCAGGAATGCGTGTTTCCCTGAAATACCTTACAGACTGCTAAATCCATAAGCATCTTAGAAGTGAATCCCCTTCTTCACTAAATAATATTGGAATATTTCCCTGCTTTAGTGTTAATACAAAATCTCAAAATACCATGTGTTGGTTTGGGGTTTTTTTAACTGCAGAAGAATATTTTGAAGTTACAGACTCAGCTCCAGAAATCATCAGCTTCCTCCTCTGTTGGTTTGGCCATTTGTAGGAACTTCTAAAGGGGTTGCATCTCCCAGTATGTTTTAAACTATTCTGACACTGTATGTTAACAAAGTTCTTAAAGGTTGCCTTAGAAATACATTGAAATTCCAGGTACAACTGAGATCAAATAAAATTAAATACTTAGGGTGCTCTTTTTATATAAAAAAGTAACATCCTAATACTAGGGGAAAAGGATCTTAGATCCTATATCAGCATTTGTGATTAAAGTCCTAATTCTAAAGCATATTCATTAATACAATTAATTTAAGACATCCTTCAAATAATTTATTTTTATTTTACCCTTTAAAATCTGTGCTAGATATTAATCAAGAATCAATAATTAGATACTTCCTTCCTTGTATATTTATTATGGTTTATAATTACTGGGCAATGTGGGGTTTTTCTTTACTGGGTTAAAATATAACTATGACCTCTTAAGTTAAATTTCTAATGTTTTAAATTGCTTGGATCAGAATCTTAAGAAATTTTTTTGTTCTATGTCAATGTGTAATGCTTCTCTTTCCTGCAGTTTTGGGATGTTTTATTTTTTTAAGGCTTGTCCTATCTCATTGTCTTCTCACAAAGAGTTCCTTTGCTTTACATGTGAAAAAAAGGAAAGTAAAACAACTTTCCCAACCACACTATTATTACAATGATGCATTGGATAGAGCTCTCTGGTAGAACCCCGTACTGGATTTCTTATATTAGCTACCTTGTGTACAAAGAGAGAGCGAGAGATCTTTTTAGCAAAGACTTTGTTAGCAACTGAGAGAAGAATGCAACTTTTGAATAGATTTTTTTAAAAAATATGTAGATGAGTCCATATTTAGGAGTAATACTTGAACTGAAAAGAAAAAAAAAGTTGATAGAATGAATGGGTAGAAAAAACTAAGAGAAGATGGAAGAAGGAGAAACAAAAAGTGGAGAAAACAGGGAGGAAAACTTACAGGAATGAAGACAAGTAGAAATAACAGTAAAGAAAGAGGAAATCCAGAGAAATTTAAGATTAAAGCAGATAAATTGGAAGGAAAAAAACCCTTCAAGTTAAACAAGAAATACGAAAAGACATAGATAATAAAATAATATTGAAGAGAATGAGAAATGAGACTGATTTTGAACAAAAGTAAATATTGCAAAAATATTGCATGAGAACATGGATTGAGAATAAAACACTGGAAAATTTGAGAGAAAGCTGATGAGGACATTCTGAAATGAAGAAGAGGGAAAAGGAAAAGAGAAAGAAATTGCAAATGCAATGTTGTTGCATAAAAGAAAGGTTCTGTCAAATTGGTTTACACATGCAAAAATTCTCAGAATTTGGTTCCTGGGTTGGGATTTAGCAAAAACAAAATAACTGAGAAAATTCTAAGCTACTCTTCTTCTGCATGTATATCATATAAACTGATAATTTATATGTCATATAAACTGATAAGTTGCTGTATCAGTAAAATTTTATGAGCCATTACAATGACTTCTCAAAACTCTGACTGAAATGAGAAATTATTACTATGCATCCCACAGCTCTGGAAATTTGTGGCATCAAGATCTGACTCCACCTACTGATAGCGTCATGTTAACTCATGTTGTTTATTATTTTGCTAATACCAAGAAAGTTATATGAACAGAATAATACCTGTCTCAGTTTTTTTGTGTGTAAAAATCTATACAATTATTTTTCTGGCTCAATGTCTTGTAAGTGACAAAAAAATCCAAGTTAGTGAATAACTTCCCAGTCCTCAACAGACAAATGCAAATAGCTATGGCTGCATGATCTTGCTAGAAGTACATAAAAACTGTCATTTTATTGAACCATATATTTCATTTGTCATTCAGTAACAGTTCATTTTTATGTAAGAAGTACTTTCTTATTTTTCTTTCCCTACCTTTCTTGACCTTCAGGTAGAGACTCAATCAAGTGATGTGTACAGGGCACATGCCCTGTTGTTGAACTAAAACATGGCTGACGGATAATGATTCTTGCAACATTTATCACAGTAGCAGTCCAGCCCTGTAACTCCAGGACAATCTTCTGATCTGGCACCTGTGTCATCGCACTGTTTAGGTTATATCTCCAGCACATCATTGAGCCCACAAGGCATTGCATCAGAAGAAGTCCTAATGCATTCTTTAATTCCATGAAGCAGAAGAGAGCATTTTTTGGTGAATAATGTAGGGCTTCTCTGTAAAGAGAGTTTGTAAACATAAAGGGTAATCCAATATCTCTATTATGATACTACATGATGAACATGCAAGTATTCTTCTCTTGAGTCAGAAGCAGGTCTAGTACATGATGAGGTATCTCAGTGTTTTGCTATACTTGCCTATAATATTATAGAGAAATGTTCAGGGCTGTGATTTTCCAGAGCTTCTGTGAGAAATTATGTCATTGGCCTCAACTCAAAGGCTCCTTTACATGGGGAGGGGGGATCACATGTGCTTGAGCACATACTTTGTGTGTACATATTTTATACTTTATTATTTTGTAGCATTTTTTGTGTTTGGTTAGTTTATTTGGTTTTGTTAGATATCAGATCAGTAATTATTGGGTCAGAATCACCTTGTGGGGAGTGTGTATGCGTGTGTGTGGAGGGGGGAAGGGATGCGTGGAACCTCATGGAGGTGGGATGCTGTCTTATTCCTCATGGCAGCCCCTGGAGCCAACACAGGGAAGCCCTGGAGTATCTGTTAGTCACAAACAGCTGGGGAAAATTATAACATACCACACTTCCTGGAGCCCCTGACCCAGGCTCAGATTGGCAGGGACAGTGAGAACACTGCCCCTCACCCTGGCCTGGAACCCCCCAGAGTGGCCAATGGAGAGGGTTGGTCATAGAGACCAGAGCAGGTAAAAACAAAGCCATGTGTTTGCCATGTGTTGCAGCCCTGCCGTCTGGGCATGTGAGAACTGGTCTTTCACAAGCTTCCAGTTGTAACTATATAGTCTGTCTCTCCCTCTTTCTCCTTCTCTCTTCTTACTTTCTCTACTTGTTTTGCTCCTTGAGGTTTTGAGTGGCTTGGAGCTGGAGGGATTGGGTTTGGACTTATATATTGAGGATTAGTACATGCTGGGTTGGTATTATGGTGGAACATTTTGTCTAGCTTATGTCGTACCTTTTTTGAACCTTTGCCAAGTCCCCTTATTTTGTCTCCTAAATTAATAAAGATACTTCTTGGGAACAAGTCTGTGGCTTGTTCTCTTGATGCTACTTGAGGTATTAAAGAACCCTATATATATTTTAAACTCCTGGCTGAGCCCAAGAGCTTGCAGCTCCCAGGGCTGGAGTGTTACAGATTGATTGGTTTGGTTTGTTTTTAAAGGGACCATTTCAAGAAATACTTTTTTCATTTTGAAGTCTTAACAAGAAGGTGTTTCAAAGGGTTATAGGGTTTGGGTAGAGGTGCTGTTAGTCTTGCATCTTGTAGTGAATGTATGGACAGGAAGACTCTAGAAAACAGATTAGTATTGCACCAAATATGAAACCTCCAATAGTGAACACCAAACTGAAAGTCTAATCCCAGAGAATGAGACCAGGACCAAAGTGTATACTGGGGTTATTTAGTAATGTAAAAGCACATAGATTCAGGATTTAGTTCTCAGAAATAGAAATTTGGCCTGTTACAGAAGGATTAATAACTTTCAGTACTTTTATGTTCATTACAGTAGATGATAACTTTCCACTCATGCAGCTACAGCAGCAGCTTTGAACACACAGCATAGCATCAGGGCTTCCTAGGATCAAGCAGCATAGTGAATCATGCAGTGATGGTGGGAGTTCAAGTTATCACAGTGGTGGCTCAAGTAATACTGACAAGCAGTGACAGTTGTACCGAGAAGCTGTTCAGAATCATTTCATCTCCGCACCCCACTAAAAAATGATGGCATGATGCTCGAGCCAAGCTACTTCCAACTGTTTGTTTTTTTAACTGTAGTTTTCAGATCATCTGAAACAGTCAAACTTGTGTCCCCACACATCTGTCAGTGCTAGTTGCAAAGTATTTTTCTCATATATAGTTAAGTGTTCAGTATACATTAAGGTAGTCTGTTAACTGTAAGTGTGTTGGCAAATGGAATTTTTCTGACCTACAAAATCATTACTCTTCTTCATGTAAGCACTCATTTAGAAAGAAAGCTTCTGAAACATAATCTACTTCTCAGCAAAGCATGTTCTCAGTTAAAAACAAACAAACAAACAAAACCCCACCCCTCACCATTAACTTCAAAGCACACTGAACAAACTGTTTCCCTACTGTTTGATGGAATGAAGAACAACTAAAACTAGAGTGTAAACAAACCCACTGACAGAGAGTGTCAGTTCAGTTCTGTCTTTGGTAGGTGTGAGGATACGAGTCAGTGGAAGGAACATCCTATGATTCCACCTTCCATCTCTCTGGGCAGTGTGGAAATTCCAAAGCTAATCCACTGTTTCACAATAACATTTTATTGCATTGTTTTTTGTTTTGCCCTTTTGTCAACATCCTCTGAAGCATGTAGTATAGAATTTCTCTAAAAACAGACACATTCTGTGGTTAACATTTCAGGAGATCAGACAAAATAGCACTGTAAGTATGATAAATTAATGTTTTTCAGGTGATTCTCTCTTTAGACCAGTAAGTGTTATGGAACTAGGTTCTTTAAATAATGAGGAAATTAATTTTGATACTCTGGCAAGTATATCAAATTCAGATATCTAATGGAAGAAATCAACCACAATCCAATTTCTAAAGGTGAATCAAAATAATTTCCAATTATATCAGCAGAATTTACAGGTTAGTTCACAACACCTAGTTTCTATGTAGTAAGAACAAATTTTATCATGTCCTGGAAAGACAGGAAGATGATGAGAAACTGTTCTTATAATTACAATTAGTGATCAGTTCTAGCATTCTCTGCCACTATGCATTACTTCACATGGCAAGATTAAGAGTACTGGGCAATACACATTCATGATATTCTCACTACTGAAGACAGTGTTACAGGACTAGCTTCATGTTCTGTTTTGGCACAAGTCACCTTTGTGTTTCTCTTTTACTATTACTTTCCTCCCCTCTTTTTGTTTTTAAAAAATCTGTTAGCCCTTTTTTCAAGTCATTTGGTGCTATGATAGCTTTAGTGAGCTATCACAAGCTGCTTCTATCTGCTGTAGCAGATGCTTACAGCCAGAGTTCGAAGTCAAAGGAAATAAACTTAATTGACACAACTTGTAGATTATACTCTGTAGATCATAGTAGGTTCCCAGGGTTGTCTTTGTAAAGCGCCAGAAGAAATGTCTTTTTTTTTCTGCAGTTATCTAAAAATCCTCATATTAGAAAAATACTCACAGGAGTAGATGAAATTAGGTGTAAATGAGTATGACGTTCAAACTTCTGCTACTGAAAGTAGCCATGCTTCATTACTTGTATATGAGTTTCATGTTGCCAGTTTTGTCATTTTATTTGAAAATAAGTTTGATCTATATTTTTTTTAAAGGTTTAATATTGATTTCTTCATTTTAGGTATTGGAATTTTACGTATTGTCTATTTTACCATTCACTGAGTCCCTCTGCTATTTAGAAATCAGACTCACTGTGCTTACTGACTGCTCTAAAGAGGGAAATTAATGCAACAAAGACACTAATTGCCTCTAGGAGATAAGCTGCTGTGGTCAGTGACATGTTAATTAGAAAATTTTTGATTGTTTATACAACCAAATCAAAAGCTATCATTTCTTTAATTTCACTTCATCCAGAGATAAGAAAATGCAGGAAAAGAGAAGTTTTGAAAAGGAAGTCTCCCATCTGACCTGCAAGGAAAAAAGCTTGTGTATTGAAAGAACTCAGATAAGACAGATGATGACTTTCAGAACAAAATCTATTTAGAAGATAGTACCATTTTTAAAATCATAAAATTCGATCTCATTTGGCTTAGAAATAGGAAGCTGCAAAGAAAGAAATTCCTTGACTAGGCAGTTTTAGAGTCAATTGTACTTCTATGAGAATAACTCAAACTACCCAGGCAATTAGTAAATAAAGTCCCCTGGGAAAATGTTTTTGCAGGTGCTGGGGACCATCAGTGCTGGTCTCTTTTTAAACAACACCTCCTAAGGGCACAGGAGCAGGCAATTCCCAAATATCAGAAGTCAAGCAGGTGAGGCAGAAGGCCAGCTTGGCTGAAAAGGAATCTTCTCTTGAAAATAAGGCAAAAAAGGAAGGTGTATGGCCAGTGGAAGCAAGGTCAGGTGAAATGGGAAGAATTCAGAGTTTAGGCTGGCCATTGTAAGAAGTAAATTTGTGTGACCAAAGCTCAGCTGGAGTTGAAGCTGGCCAGAAATGTGGGGGCAATATAAATATTTTTTTTCAAATACATCAATGGCAATAGGCAGTACAGAAATATCATTGGCCCATTACACGATGAGGATGATCATCTCACAAACAGGGACAGAGACAAGGCAGAGTGTTTAATGCTTTCTTTGCCTCTGCCTTCAACAGAGATGATGGGCCAAGGGGGGGGTCTCAGTGCCCTGAGCTGGAGGACCATCACTGAGAAAATTATCAACTCCCATCTGACCCTGAAATTAGGCAGGATCTGCTGCTTCAGCTGGATCCCTACAAATCTATGAGGCCTGATGGGATTCATTTCAGAATCCTCAAAGAACTTACTGAGGTCACCGTAAAACCTCTCTGAATGATTATTGAGTGGCCTTGGGAATCTGGAGAGGTGCCAATGAACTGGAAGCAGGCCTGATTTTAAAGAAAGGCAAGAAGGAGGACCCCGGAATTCACAGGCCTGTCAGTGTCACTTCAGTGCCAGGTAAAGTTATGAAGGAGATAATTCTGGAAGGTGTTGAAAAATACCTGAAATATTTCAGTCATGGTCACAGCCAACATGGCTTCATGAGAGGAAAGATACACCATCCAGCTGATCAAGGGAAGCCAGCTGATGTAATCTTTTTGGACTTCAGTACGGTTTTTGATACTGTCTCTCACAGGGTCCTTCTGGACAAAATGTCCAACCCACAGCCTGACAAACACACACAGAGGGTAACAGTGAATAGGGTGGTATCAGACTGATGACGTGTCACAAGTGGGGTTCCACAGAACTCCCTCTTAGGCCCTGTGCTTTTCAACATCTTCATAAATGACTCGGGCTCAGGACTGGAAGGGATACTGAGCAATTTTGCAGACGATGCAAACCTGGGAACAGCTGTTGACTCCCTTCAAGACAGGGAAGCCTTGCAGAGAGACCTTGACAAATTAGAGGACTGGGCAATCACCAACCATATGAAGTTCAGCAAGAGAAAACACTGGTCTCTGCCCATTCCACCTGGGATGAGGCAACCCTGGATGTACAGACAGATTGGCAACTGAGATGCTTGAAAGCAGTGCCACAGAAAGGGACTTGGGGGTCCTGGTTGATGGCAAGTTCAATATGAGTCAGCAGTGCCCTGGCAGCCAGGAGGGCCAACCATGTCCTGGGGGGCATCAGGCACAGCATCACCACCCAGTCAAGAGAGGGGATTGTCCCACTCTGCTCTGCACTGGGGCAGCCTCACCTTGAATATTGTGTGCAGTTTTGGGTACCACAATACAAGAAAGATATTAAGCTCTTATAAAGCATCCAAAGGAGGGTAATCAGGATGGTGAAGGGCCTTGAAAGGAAAACATATGAGGAGCGGCTGAGGTCACTTCGTGTGTTCAGCCTGGAGAAGAGGAGACTGACGGGAGAACTCATTGCAGTTACAACTTCCTCGTGAGGGGAAGAGTAGGGGCAGACACTGATCTCTTCTCTATGGTGACCAACAACAAGACACAAGGGAATGGCTTGAAGTTGTGTCAGGGGAGGTTTAGGTTGGGTAGTAGAAACAGTTTCTTCATCTGCAGGATGGTTGAGTACTGGAAAAGGCTCCCCAGCGAAGTGGTCACAGCACCAAACCTGATAGAGTTTAACAAGCATTTGAATGATAGACTCAGGCACATGGTGTGACTCTTGAGGATGGTCCAGTGGAGATCTAAGAGTCGGACTTGATGATCCTTGTGAATCCCTTACAACTCAGCATATTCTGTAATTCTATAAAATCAGAAAATTAATTGAAAGGTCTCATATTTCAACAGACCTATTTCCATTTTAAAAGGAAATGAAGAAGAAATAAATAAATATAATCTGACTTTTTATCCCAAATAGGTTTTCACTACAAATGGTATTAAAATATTTAATTTCTTGCCCTAGTTTTATTCCTCCTTATTGTAATTCTTGTTTCCTTGATTTTGGCATATCAATACCAAGACACAGGTCACTTTTAAACCTGTAAATATGCTGAATTTTTTATGACTTCATGAGAAGCTTTAAGTAGAGATAGGGAAGAATCTAGGATGCCTGTGTCACAGAAGGGCATTCCAACAAAAATAATTACCCTTCCTTTCTGGTAAGGTGGTAGCATAGATAGCTCAAAGCTCCTAAGTACTGTAAGCAAAATTGAATTTTATCACCCCAAGGATAATGAAAAAATTAATTCAGTCTTGTAGAAGAGCCAGAATTATTCCTTCAGGTACCATTTCCCTTCCTGGCTCAAAACACTGAAATGGAACACATTCCTAATACTGATAATGGATAGTTACAACCTGGTTTCTTGTGCACTCTAACTAGTCTTTTGTAGCGCATCAATGCTTTGTACACGTCTTTCAGAAAGAAACCCACAGCATTACTGGAAAAAAGAATGGTGAGGAAAAACAACTCTAGTCCCTTCCTTTCCTTTGCTTCCCACACGCAGTCACCTAATGTTACTACCATCTTTTTCAGAGAGGATGGCAGTCACCTTTCATCCTTACAGCCACCTGTGCTAAAATACTGTCTCTCTGCTCCATGATGAAGAGCTGCAAACAGAGGCTGTGGGGCACTAGTCACACATAACTGAAGGTGGGTATTTCACTTTTATTTGATGAACAGCTTCTTATCTAGAATAACCTTCCCTGAGTTATAGTGAGCACAGACACAAAAATTTTAGAACAACCTTCATTTTTCATGAGGCAAACTTTAGGAACACAGTTAAAAAGCTGCAAAACCCCTCAGTGAGCTCCACACTAAACATGTACACAAAAATTGCACAGGAATGCAGGAATTTTTTTCCCTAGAAGTTCAAAAACACAATATAAATAATTTGTTCTTGTAATTAATTTAAAAATAGTGAATATTCACTAAGAAGCCAGGACACAGAATGATAGCTGATGTGGCAGTTGTGTTGTTGGGACTCTAATTATTCTCTGAGGGAAGGAAAATGAGTAGAGATTAAAAGCTATTTTATTTTGTTAATGCTTTATTGTGTGGTAAATTTCTATGAAATCTTTTGCCAGAAAGTGACTTTGTGTAAGGAAAACATGCCTCTTTTGATCATGGGTTCAAATAACTTATATACTGTACTTCACTAAGTTAATGTTGAGAAAAAAATAGAAATCACTTTTAAACTGACTTGAACATCTTTTTCATGCAGCACAAGAAGAAATGTAGGTGTTAGTATTAGTGCTGAGGCAAAACCACCACATTACTATAAGAAGTAGAAGTGATGCATCTGTTATTTGCTAAACATTTAAAAGACACTTCAAAACTACTCTGGAATACTCCTTCACCCCCGACTCCTCAGCCCAGGTTCTGAGGAGCTGGTAAAAATGTTCACTACATTAACTAATTAATTCTTAATTGATGAATTATATTATTTAGGACTGTCTTTTCTGTTTTGTAACTCTTTGCCTCCTTAGTTTACTGTTTCTCTGGATAGGTCACCTTCGCTAATGTTCAAATGCTGCTTACCTTCTAAACTGAGTTTCAGGATTCAGTAACATTTAGGTGGTGGAAAACTCAGACAGGACTGGATAGACTTGAGAGATGGGCTGACTCCAATGGGATGAAGTTCAATAAGGCCAAGTGCCGGGTCCAGCACTTTGGCCACAACAACCCCATGCAGCTCTACAGGCTGGGCACAGAGTAGCTGGAGAGCAGCCAGGCAGAAAGGGACCTGGGGGTACTAATTGACAGGAAGCTCAACATGAGCCAACAGTGTGCCCAGGTGGCCAAGAAGGCCAATGGGATCCTGGCCTGTATCAAAAATAGCGTGGCCAGCAGGACCAGGGCAGTGATCCTTCCCCTGTACTCTGCGTTGGTGAGGCCACACCTTGAGTATTGTGTTCAGTTCTGGGCCCCTCAGTTCAGGAAGGATATTGAGGGGCTGGAGCGGGTCCAGAGAAAAGCAACAAGGCTGGTGAAGGGACTGGAGCATAGGTCCTGTGAGGAGAGGCTGAGGGAGCTGGGGTTGTTTAGCCTGGAGAAGAGGAGGCTCAGAGGTGACCTCATCACTATCTAGAACTACCTGAAGGGAAGTTTTAGCCAGGCGGGGGTTGGTCTCTTCTCCCAGGCCCTCAGCAATAGGACAAGGGGGCACGGGCTCAAGCTCTGCCAAGGGAAATTTAAGTTGGATATCAGAAAAAAATTCTTTACAGAGAGAGTGATCAGGCATTGGAATGGGCTGGCCAGAGAGGTGGTGGATTCACCATCCCTGGAGATTTTTAAACGCAGATTGATGTGGCACTGAGTGCCATGATCTAGTAGATGGATTGGAGTTGGACCAAGGGTTGGACTTGATGATCTCAGAGGTCTTTTCCAACCCATTCGATTCTATGACACAATTTTTAGCATGACGCATTGCACTGCACTGCTAACTGAAGTTGATCTGGTCATAACATGTACATAACACCTTCCACACCACATGAGAAAGTATCTATTCTTTTTCCTACTGTTTCCAAACACCTATCAACTGATCAAAGACATGTCTGGTACATTTGCCCCTCTCATTTTCTACCGTGAGGGAGTGAAGTAATTTTATGAGAGTTGATTAACAGTAAGGTGTAAGAAGTCTATGACTTCAAAAGCAACATAAATGTTTAGAGATTTTGCTCTGGAGTTTTAACATAAATCTGAAATTCAGGTGATTTTGCATGCCAACAGCATTCAGTGATATATTGTACCATTTGGGGAAAATGTTAAATCTGATTGTTAAGAGGCCTAATTATTTTAAAATGACCCATCCTACCTATGACTTACTCTGAAATGCATGGCCAGATTGAATGTCTTTTTGAGTCCACTTTCTTCGAATCGACTTGTTCATTTGTGTTGGGAGCTTAGATTTTATAATGACTTAATTCGAATTTAAATAATTCTGAAGTATCTATACAAAATTAAGAAAATTATTTTTACAGCATTTAAGACTATTTATTTCCTATTTTCATTTTTTTTAATGTTTTGGGGGAAAAAAATATCCAGGCCCAGACTTTTGGGTTCAGTAGGTCTTTCATTCCTAAACTCAGACCATGAGCACAAAAAAATACCAGCTGATATTTAAGTGGAAACATGAGAACTTTTGACTACAAGATCAAATAGAACATCAAATAGAATGATGCTCTCATATAACAGAGTTTTGTCATGTTTTTCACACCTCCACAAAACACTGTGTGATAAAGACAGACTGAAGCCATGACATCTTGTTTTATTCAAATATAGCTGGGAATAAAGTGACATTTTAGCTAACTACTCTTGCAAGAGACTGTCTTCAGGGTGGCAACAAACACTACAATGTACTGTCAGTCACACTTCTAACGTCTTTTGACTTCTTTATGGTGTACAACAGGAAACTGAGCATTACTTGTGCAACTGTTGAGTAGTTCAAATTATTATCAGCATATAAAACATACAAGAACAAACCAATATATTTCTAACTATCCTTTTTTTCAGTTCAGCTATTTCTTCTTAAGACTCACCTGGGAAAAATGTAACAGAGGATGCTTTCCTACACTCAGGGGCTAGATGTAGATTTTGTACTTTTATTTATTGAATATGAAATAAATCACTCATGGCAAAAATGAATTGAACCTAAGAGGGAGGAAATGGGTTTCATTTGGTTAAGATGGTCATATTCTTTTGAGATTAATATAATTTCACTGGTATTCTCCACTTTGTCAGTACAGCAAGGCTTTGTGAAGTTGTGTCTCTTTCAAAACAACATCCCTATGATTTGTCATAGACTTAGTCACTAAAACGCAGATCTGAAAAAAAAAAAAGAAAAAGTTGTGTTCCAGCAGAAATTAAATATTTTATATGCATGTATATGTATAGTAAATGATGTATTTTATATGTATAAATATGTTTATATATATATATACATACATACATATGCTTTTGAAAACACATTTTAAATTTTGTCATTCATGGAGTAGAAACTTTTGGGAGCCTTACTGTTTCATTTCAGAGCAGGATTTGAATCCCTTGAGTCAATCCCTAAGCCACTATTTAGGCTTACAAAGCTCCCAGATAGTTTGAGATGAACAAAATTCCACAGGGCCTTCTATCCTGTACCTGTGGCCAGTGGAAGACTGGTGGTAGAGTTTCACAGTTCACTGTGAAAGAAATCACCCAGAAGCTAAGGACAAACAGTGAAGATGGTAGCTTGAATATATCATTTTACTGCAGATCTTTCAACCTCAACTGCATTTGCTTAATGGTTTTTCTGCTGTTTCAAGTTTGAAGAAAAGCAGTAAAGCACTTACTTATCAACTGGGAAACTGGAACATCAGTCAAGCTATTTCATTCCCACTTGAGATTAGTTTCATAAGCCTACCCTTTGGTGTGCTGAGCCATACTAGCCTCTAGGTCTTATTCATTTGGGGATTATTTTGTTAAAAGACACAAAGATGGGTACTTGGACAATATATTGAAAATTTGGCCTCAGGATTCACTGGGCTTTTGAAAAATACTAGGCCTAGGAGATAATGAAGGAGAGAAGGAGGAATATCATCTGCCAAAGGTAAAGTACAAGACAGAAGAATACAGCTGTGCTCTCATCTGCCCCTCCGATCACACGAGCAAAACACAGGAAGTCCAGGGTCTTGATAAGGTGGAAGGCATGAATACTTTGTAATAATCCATGTTTACACCCTCTTTTACACATTTTTAAGCCAATGTAGGAGTTACGCTGTTTAAATGGTGTACTGTGTGCCTTGCCATTGCCTGAAAATTTATGTAGCTGTTGCTATGGCTGCAGCTTCATCCACTGCATATTTTCAGTTCTCTACAGCTAAAATGCCCTGTGGAGTACAGATTTCCACTGCAGTGGTACAAAAGAAACAGCATAAAACATTCTGCTTTTTTTATCCAACTTATATTTCCATGTGTAGAATGTTGTATGTATTTTGAAAACCTGGGTACTGTCAGTCACCAGAAAGTCATATCTTTTTCTGCTAATGCTAGAGTCCTTTGTTACTGTCCCCTTTTTCTTTGGTATATTGCAGACGGCAATAGTCTGTCGTAAG
This sequence comes from Sakesphorus luctuosus, assembly GCA_013396695.1. Lineage (NCBI taxonomy): Eukaryota > Metazoa > Chordata > Aves > Passeriformes > Thamnophilidae > Sakesphorus > Sakesphorus luctuosus. Next base: position 38,223 of record VWZD01005120.1, on the reverse strand, counting down.
TTTATAGAAACTAACTTGTTTCAGCAACCTTGGTATTGGCTTGCTTTCTTTTCCATTGGTTTATAGAGCCCTCTGCTTTCCCTAGTTTAAATACAGTTGTTCCAAACTTTTCTTTCAGTACTGTTAAGAGCTATGTGCCAGGATTTAGCATGTATAACATTGTCTGAGGCATTTGTTCAGCTGTCTGTTGAATCCCCTGAAACTAATGCTCAGTCTCTATTAATGTCTCAGTCCCTGGAAACAAGAGCCCATTCTCTCCTATAATTAATCTTGCAGGTACTGCTTTGACATTATTGGTTCACCAGCAGAGCAGAACTGCCTCAGCCATCAATAATAATTCAATACATTAGGACGAGGCCTACATACGCAGCCCACAGATGTAGCCGAGTTATGTGTAGGCTCCAGCAGTCCTTGCTGACAGGAGAAAGAAGGGAAAAAACTCTACCATTGAAAGTGTTTTGATTGCTGGATAATTTTGCAATACAAAAGTCATGGTGTTACTCATGCTTTGGCTTTATGTTTTTTCTCCAAATGTTGGCACTGTGTGGCACAATGCTTATGATTGTCTGTTTACTGAATCTTAATACTAAAGCTGTTACAAATTGTCTTTCACAGATGGTGGAGACTTCTCAGATCAGGAGAGGCAGGGAATTTATTACTCAATATTTCTGTATTACTGATTGGGATGTGAGAAGCATAAGCAATCTGTTCTATTGCAGGGTTTGAGCTCCCCCTCCTTCTTCCCCCACCCCAAAAATTATGGCTAGCTGGAGAAGGTTGGGGGTTTTTTCTTTTCCTCATTTTGTGTAGATAGCAGCTGTGCAATTTCAAGCAGAATGTTTGCTTTGATCTTCCTTCCTTTAATTGAAATCCACAATTATGAGATTTGTTTCTTTTATGTTTGCTAGTTTATTGGTTTAATCTACAAAATGTGCTATCTTGCTGTCTTGCACAGTTAAAGGCAACAACACAGTTGGGATTTAAATGGCAAACTTGGAAGGGGGTTGCAATCTCCCAGGTATTGGGGGGATAAAACTTCTTTCATCTGAATTCAGATCATTATATATACAGGGTAGCAACAAGAACACAAACAATATGTCAACTAATTGTAAAGAATATCCCTAGGTAGCCACTTTATGTAAACTAACCACATGAAAGGAAATTTTAATATGGAGGCAAAAAATCCTGCTCTCACAGTTTATTTGGGGATTTCCTCTGTTTGGAAGCCTTTATTGTAACAGTTTTCATTATAGAATGCTTTTTTGGCCTTTCCAATACCAACTCCTACTTATATGAGTTTAGCAAAACATTTCAGATCAGTCAGGGTATTTACAATTTGGGGGAAGCATTGCCAAACTGGCAGATGCAGAAGATATGGCAGAATAAGCACCTATGAAACAGAAGAATGAGACAGCAGCTGGAGTCTAATTTGCAAAGAATTTTATTTTGTTTGGTCTAATTGGGATGAAAAAACATAAGGACTTGTCTACCTATGGATTTTTCTCCTTTTTTTTGGTTAAAAATGTCAGCAAATCTCTTAAAAGAAATCATCAGAAAGAAAAAAAAAATCTTTCCCTTATGTCTTTTCCAAGAACTATTTTCTGACAATAATTTTGGCCAGAAAAAGAATTAGTAAATAAAATTTTTAAAATACTTTTTGTGTATTTGTAATAACTTCCTCATCTTGTGAGATAGATGCCTCAGAATAAAATGATTCCAACTCTGTGAGTACCATATACCATGCACTGCTTATCAGATTATCCATTAGTATTCTGCAATGTTTCTCCAATTAAGAAGAAAAAAATAATTCTGTGAAATCAAGTTAAATTGCATGCCTTTTGCTAGATTGCTAAAAACCGTAGAGAATCTGTTCTCAAACACATGAAGAAAACAAAATAAAGTCATTAATGAAAGCGTTTTGCAAGTCATGGACCTGTTCTGAAGCTTTCCTAATTTACAACAGCTAATAAACTTTCATTTAAAAGAAACTTTTCACTTATGTATAGAAATATTTTTTTTGAAAATTGTCAAATGGGAAATCTTATGCAATTAATGTTGCACAAAGCTACATCAAACATGGACCTGTCCTAAGATTTAGTGTGGTCCTTATTGAATTCAATCAAAAAGGTCTCAGACAACTTTAGGTCAATTTACAATGCAATGCAAAGACACAATCTATGAAATCAGGAAGTTAATAATATGACCATACCCACTGCATTGGCTTACAGTTCTTACAATGAATGGGACTGCAGAGACGGGTTCTCCTCCAGTTACAAATGGCCCACAATGCTTTGCAAGAACCATTAATAATAATGATGAGGTGTCTTCTCTTGCAAAAATAAATTTATAAATAATCATACGAAGGTATTTTTGCACTAGTGATAATTAAGGTGCAGGATTTTCTTTGGCAGAAGGGTGGATGGAGTGGAAGTGCAATATGTTCATTAATGTAGCCCTGTAGCTGCATACTGTAGTCATTGCCATTGCTAAAATCAGCCTAGAGGCTTTTCATTGCGTTTGCAAGGTCTCAGCTTTGATGTATACTATTTCTGAACTTGTATTTATCTACCTGTTGTTTTCTATGGCTTTAGTTTGGCTGTAGCAAGCATTTTTCTCCTGTTTTGCTTTTCCTTACCTGTTCATGGTACAATCATGTTTTATACAGATAGTAGTAACAAGTATCTCAAGAGATAAAGGGTTTGTTAGTTTAATGGCTATGGAGCTCTTTCAGTACCGTGCAGAGAGGGCAAACTGTAACATTTGTGACACTGAGAAGAATAAGATGATAGGCCTCCTATGGACTAAAAATGAGTCAGGAATGACATAATGTCTGCCCTCCCAGATCTGACCGCAAAGGATTCTTGTCACAGAGCTCTTCCCCTGATGCCTTGCAGAGCTCTGTGTTAAAGACATTTTCGGCCTTGCTGGGCACATGACTGACACAAAAACTGTCAGAAAATAAATACCATTTCTCTATCACTCTTATGTTTTACCAAAATTTTGTCATATTCTTATCATCATTAGAACCATTTTTCATTAGAAGAATAGTTATGTCATCTCAAGACCTTTCTGTAGAAATCATGGCTAGCTACTGTAAATTCATGAATATTATAAGAAATAGAATATATATTTTTATTGTAAAACACTGAGTGTTATTTCAATGTTTGAAAGAAATGTAAAAAAATGCTTCAATATTATTTCTCAAACTTCAATTATCAGAGTAAGTATACCTGACAAATCTGAGGGTATCAAATCAGAAGTCCAACCTCAGTGTCAGTAAAGAAGCTAACATTAAATCACTTAAGTGCTTGATATAAATCACACCTCTGCATACAAATATGTAGAGCTGAGCAATAGCTATTTATATTTTCTGGATTAAAGACTTTGTCTTGCTATTAAAAAATGAAAGTCAATTAAACAGTCAGACAGAAATCCAAAGATTGTTAGGATTTAGCATTAGACATAATATATATGTATTAAATTTTTGTAGATATTCATAAATCATAGAATAATTTAGCTTTGAAAAGACCTCTCAGATAACCAAGTCCAACAGGAAACCCAAGACTGCCAAGTCCCCCACTAAGTAATGCCCCTAATTGCTATATTTATACGTCTTGTAAATACTTCCAAGGATGATGACTTAACTTCCCTAGGCACTCTATGTCAATGCTTGAGAATGCTTTTGATGAAGACTTTTTTCCTAATATCCAATTTAAACCACCACTTTCACAGCTTGAAACCATTTCTGCTCTTCCTATTGCTTATTGTTTGGGAGAAGAGACTGACCCCTATCTCACCAGTGGCTTTGAAAAGAAACAAAAAACTGTAGTAAAGGCTTAGAAATGAGTAGCCCTCAAGTTAAGTTAAGACTTACCTTAACTTCAGGTGGTTCATTTTCCTTTGGAGATTGGTTGATATAATTTTGTCATTTCACAATTTTATCAGCCTAACCTTTGCATGGTGGCATTAGATGTCACCATTACAAATTTCAACAGTTTTAAATTTCATTAGACTACACTAAAACTACAGAGAACATATTTCTCTAAATTCATGATGGAAAAAAAAAATAGGAACGCTTACTCCAGCACATTACCTGCTCTATTAATTTAGATGATGGAGTTCCTATTCTACTGACATAATTTACTATCTAAATAATAATGGTAAACTTTTAATATTGAAGAGAAGGTGGGGAGAAGACTTCTGGAATAAATGTGATTGTATTATTCTGCAAAGCTTTATGTGTGACCACAGAGAAATTTAATACATAGGGCAATGCAAAAGATACCTGAATCTAGAGGAAGTCAGTATGCCCTACTACATTTCCCTGTGTCTTTTTTTTCCTTTTTTTCTTTTCTTTTTTTTTTTTTGGTGTAGAAACTACAGACAGTTTCACAGTGAGGATATAATCACAAATATTAAGAGCAGACTTCTATGAGTATTGCAGGGGGAAATAATTTAGAAATATCTTAACCAAATTGAAATAAAAAATTATCTCCATTTCTCTTCCTTCCCTTTTTCTATAGCTTTCTTTTTCTGTTCTCCACAGTACAATAGGATTCAGTGAAGAAATGTCTGTGGAATGCAAATGCACATTTTACCCTCTGCAAAAAAATTAGTCAAACAAGTTGTTCTAGGATGAATCCAGAATATACAGTCTCAGAAGGTTTTATTTCTCCAAGAACTATTTTTTCAAGTAAGTAGTCTCAGCTTAAAAAGCCTGCCAAAACTGAAGTTTGAATATGCCAATGGTGCAAAAAGCAGTGTAACTGAAATCTCTACATGTTTTAGAATTAATTTTATCTCTGTTTCCATAGCTGTAAATATAGACAGGGCTCATATATTGAGTATCAAAAAATCTGATCCTTTAGAAAAGATGATTTCCACAGACAGCTAGCAGCAGCTAGGGTCTCAGGCAGGCTTGTAAGGCTTCTACTGAAGCTTATGAGGCAGTAGTTTCACTGAACTGACTTATCTTTATTAAATGATATCTTGGCTGCTTAAATTAATATGCCCATGATGATACTGTATCTCTGCATTACAGTGTAATAACTCATGTGTAAGTTCATGGTCAAGAAGGTATTGCAAATTAAGCTATTATAGAAAGAATATCAAGTGGAAAGGAAGAATATTTAAGGAGGGAAATCATTTGGTAGTACAGCTATATGGTGAGACAAAAAAACAAACGAAGCTTGCAAGTGAAAGTTAACTACAAGAAATTATTGACTCTTATTCTATTATTGAAGTGCAAGAAAGCAAAAAGCAAAACTAGGGCATGACTTAAATTGAGTACAAAAAACCAGGCAAACTTTAGCTATTAAAATTCCCCTTGTCCTCTATAGCAAAAAAGGCAATAGACTTGATTAACAAGCATAAATACAGCTTTTAAAATTATCAGTCAAGTGAATAAAAAAAATGTTTGGCACTCTAAAGGGAAAACTATAAAAAGAAGCAAAGTGCTTCAGGGATTATTTTCCACTTTTATAGCAATGTGCCACAAATTTCATTTTAGCCTCAGTTTTAGGTTCAAGATTTAGATTTTCTTGTCTACCTATATGTTTTTCCACATAAGCTTGTTTTTTCTCTTCTTCATTCCTTCTTTTTTTCCTTCTTAAATATTTTTTTTCCAGACAAAACAGGAGAAGAGAATTGGGAAGAAAATGACAGAAAAAATTACAAGAAAGTAAACAAAAGTTATGAAACAC
>VWZD01005120.1:6981-32436 GCA_013396695.1 Sakesphorus luctuosus | reverse complement strand
TAAACTCCTTGGGATTTTCTTTCAAACTCTTCCATGTACTGTGCTGTGCTGTTTTTTTATGTTGATATTCTGAGGGAGTGAAGCTGCAAATATATCACTCCACTGCAGAGATTCTGGTGCATTCTTTTTTGACATGAATTGCAGTGCTTCAGGTTAGCTCTCTCCATACACTGAGCTGCAGTAAAAATATTCTTTCTGAGTATGTTTACCCTACAATTATGTCATCCTGAAAATGATGCTCAAAAAGTTGCATTCTGAATCAGGGAGAAAATTATTTGCTGATACAAAGCAGCATTCACTATATTATCACCCTTGGGGGCAGCATTTCCTGAAATGGTGCAATGCAGTTTTATGATATGAGGAAAATAATGTATGCAGATACTGAAGGTATGAGCATTAAGTTTTAGCTCAACTGTAAATTAAATTCTCACTAATGGGCAAGTAGAGAAAATATTTTCATTGTAAAATGTAACAACATCTGTGCACTTTTTCATTGTATCATTAAAGAAAGGACTTCAGGCCTAATTCAGATTTTGGCCATATTAAAATTGTTTGTGTGCTAGGTATGCTGGAGGAGAAATGCATAAAGCACAACCTTTTTAACCCCACAAAGTATCCTTTACTGACATTTGTGAAAATCATTTTGCATGAGAGCACATTTTAAAGTTACTAGGAAAGAGATATAAAATTATCAGTTATTGCATGAACATTAATTATCCTTCAAAAACAGACCAATAAATCTCCTAGAATTACTGTGGATATTTCAGAAATCAGGGAGGGCAACAGATAAAAAGACAGGAACAAACAGATTTGAGAAAACATTATTAGAAATATACATTGATCTACTTTTACACTAAGAAATTATCACATTCTAATATTTTTGAATATTTTTGTTAGAAATAAGGGAATTTATCCAAAAGTTTGACTTCTTTTTCTAACTTTATCACTGCTCTATTAAAAATATGGCATAACTTTACAGAAATAACATCACTTCTAACCACATCTGTGCACTGGGATGCCTGCTTCATTAATGACATACTTAACAGCATTTAAGTAGTGGACAATAAATATAATTCACTGTGTTATCTAGCCTATGTAATAGAAAAATATGCAGCTCCAAAGACATCCTCTTAGCATTAAAGAAGTAGTGAGTCCAATAGTGACATCTGATGGGACAACAAAAAAATTCTGTGCTTGTGTCATTTAGAGTTGGTTTATGAACAGCTAAACAGTGCATTGGGATATAAAGCAGGTAAGCAGCAGAACACCTTAATGCAGTTTGTTGTAGTAATAACTCTATGAATTTAGAAGGTGGCTGGACAAATTTCTGAAAGAATAAGTCTATGACTATTATGAATACACTGTAACTCTGGTCCTATCACCTTCATAGTGTCAGTCAATTAAGTATTCTAAAATGTAACATGATGATAAACATTGAGAGTTGATAATGGTCTGGGACCCCAGCAGTATAAGACCTTGGAAGAATATACACTGCAATTCATAGAATCATAGAACATCCTGAGTTGGAAGGGACACACAAGGATTATTGAAGTCCAGCTTCTGGCCCTGCACTGGATTACCACAAGAACCACACCATCTGTCACGCTTGATGCTGTGACCACTTCCAACCTGTTCCAGTGCCCAGCCATCCTCTGGGGGAAGAAAGTTTTTCTAATATCTGCTCTCTAAGTGTCTCCTGACATAGCTTCACACCATTTCCTTGCAGCCTGTCACTCATTACCAGAGAGAACAATGTTTGCCCCTGTTCTTCCCCTCACGAGGAAGTTGTAACTGCAATGAGGTCTCCCCTCAGTTTCCTCTTCTCCAGGCTGAACATGCCAAGTGACCTCAGCTGCTCCTCATATAGCTTCTCTTCCAGACCCTTTACTATCTTCATTGCCCTCCTTTGGATGTTTTTAAATAGTTTAATGTCTTTCTTATATTGTGGTACCCACAAATGCACACAGGACTTGAAGTGAGGCTGCCAGAGCACAGTAGAGTGGGCTAAATTCTTGAGTTAATTTTCTAGTATTTAAATTATTATATGTCCTAATATCTGCCAAGAATGGTCCAGCTTAATGTTTCCCGTGAATTCTAACTACCAACATGCAAAACAGAGGCAAATGTCAAAATGTTTTAATGTTCTCTCAAGGACAATGCTGTAGTAAAGGCATGCCAGGTGGGATGCTGCTATATTTAATTAAAAACACTGCACAGCTCAAAATAGTAAGTGGTTCACCATTACTGCCAGAATAAAATATACTATGTCTAATCAAAGCCTGCAGTATACAGTCTCAATTTTCAGTTGTTATATGAAGAATTCAATGCAATTATATTTAATCATCCTTGTATTTGATGCTTACTGCAGTTTGGTCCAAATGTGTTTAACAGAGTCTGTCAAATGAAAGTGACTTTAAAACGACATAGTAAATAGCAACCACAGAACAAAGGATGAACAGGTAGGTGACCAGTCAAGTCTATAACTTTTACATTTATTGCATCATTAATTAAAAGAGAAAAATTGCAAGGAAAAGAAGCCACCTATTACACTTTTAATTACTCACTCTAATTAAAAATTGTGGGGTTTTGAACCAAAGATTAAAAAGAAACATGACAACATTACGATGAGGATGGAACTTAATATTGATTCCTGTAAAAGCTCTTATTCTTGCTGACAAATATTATCCTTACTCTAGTCTTTAAGGTGAATATGTAACACAGTACATATGCAGCTTTAGGAAACTCTTAGCTAGGATTCTTAAACAATAATATTTCTAAAAATAAAAATAATTTTGAGAAGTATCAATTTTTAGTTTCAAGATTGTTATTGATGGTACATGTCAGAGTTAAACTGCAATTATCTCTCCATGCTGTTATTCACACTACAAAAAGAATGCTTATTATTTGTCAACAACATAAAAAGGTAAAGTTAGGTTTCTTTTTTTCCCCACTGTTTTATGTGGGCTGAGGCCATTTGACTATCCTCCATTCATCTGGTGCTAAGTGCTAATAGAACCTCTATTATATGACTTTTATGACTGCTGGTTGTATTTGGTTAATTCTGGGTTCCTAGCAACAGTCTGCTTTGAAATGTGCAATATCTTTTTTCAAGCAAAAGTCTTAATTATGGAAAGCATGAAAAAATGCATGTCATCATCCATTAGATACCAAATGTTTACTGACCTAGATAATTTTCTTTCTTTTCTAGTTATTTGATAATCTTTTTCTTTTGAACTTCTTTAAGCATCTTAAAGTGTGGCTTCAAATTGTCCTTCTACTAAATTGCAGGAGAGGTGCTTGTTTCAAACCAATATGCAAACCATTTTTCAGTCTAAACTATTAGAAGCTCTTGATATTGAGGTAGTTGATACAGCGCAGCTAGAATGCTCAGTAGTGGTTGGAGAATTTACTTCAGCATCAAAATAGCAGATTGTATGGAGGTGTCTTCAACTCAAAAATTAGTTAATTACAGTGGGACATACAAATTACAGTAGTTAGGCAACAAACCAAAGAACAAAACTTCCATTCTGTCCTGAAGTTATTTTTTACATCCATGTTGGGATAAGCTTCAATAATGATAAAAAAATATTTCCTTTTAAAAAAATTTAGGGAAAAATTGTTTTGCTTTTACTGAATTTTTAGTAGATATATTTTATATTTTCCATGTATTGCATGCATGAGTGATGGAATTAATGTGACACCTGGATTTTAGTTTGACACCTAGATTTTAGTTTTCTACCTAATTATACATTATAGTCATACTAATTTCAGAAATTCTGACAAGCCCACAAATATCAGTAAAGATATCATATTTACTGCTTCCTCATGTCTTAACTCACCTTTGGGAAATGCAGTTTTAGAAGGTTCTTTAATCTTATGTTTGGAGATATGCATTTAATATGTCTCTGTGTTCTTCATAATATATTTGGTCTTAACTCACCTTTGGGAAATGCAGTTTTAGAAGGTTCTTTAATCTTATGTTTGGAGATATGCATTTAATATGTCTCTGTGTTCTTCATAATATATTTGGTAAGATACATGAATTTGAAATCTTGGGCTGTAAATCAAGAGAAAATGGCTACAATGAAAGAAAATCAAGTGGGATCAAACTAAAATACAGTCTAGTTCAAGATATGAGCTTGAGATTGGTACAATTTATTGATTAGAAAACAATCATGCTTTAAAAAAAAAAAGTGACTGCATGTCTTCTGCACTTCTAAAGCAGGCATTGTCATATGTTTTGTTAGACCTCAGTGAAATGTTTTGATTTACCCAATGTATTTCCTTTTACGTGTGTATGCATACATACATACTCATTTTTTTTATATATGTACATATATACATAAAGGCATGTAACTCACATCCCTGACACATAAAAGGAGCTAACAAGATTGATCAAGACTTTTGTCAATTTGAGATAACAAATCTGAGATACCCTTTGCTAGAATCTGGCAGATTAGCGCAAGTACATCACGCAGTGCAGAAAGAGCTCAAATGAAAGTGTTGTAAGAATATATAAGGTCAGGGAAAATTAAGACCTCAGTAAGAAATACAAAGAGGAGAGGGAGGGATGCTTGAATTCAATTTAGAAAAATCTGCCTGTTTCTCAGATCGGTAAAATAAATAGTGAATAAGAAATAAAGTATGCATTTGATCAAAAGCTAGCAAGCAGACCAGAAAGCCTTCCTAAAAAATATCCCTAGAAATGAAAGCTAAAACAAAGAGATTATGTGATAGGCAAACTAGGAAGCACTAACTGGAAACAATTCCATGTCGTGAAGAGAAACAAATAAAAACTGTCCAGCTAAAATATGAGTAAGAAGAAATGCATTTTCTAAGACTTGAGTGGATAAATATTTACATGCAGAAGAAAATCAGAAAGGCAAAAACCACAGCAGCCATCATTCCTCTTGATTTTATACTGAAAAAAAACCCAAATCAAAACAACAACAACAAAAAAAGATAAAACAACTTTTAAGTAAACTCAAATGAAATATCAAGAAATTATGAATTTGGAAAAAAAATTGTTTTCTATTTTTTGAAAATAATATATATTGGCACTGTAAAATATCCTTTTACTCACACTTTCAGTATTAGAAATTTAATTTTGTGGCACAGGAGTGTAGCCAGTCACTATTGACGTGCTTTGGCATTTCCATTAAATGAAGCCCAGCAATCAATGTGAGTTGGTAAATAAAGTTATTTCACAAGATAATATTTTCCTTAAAAACTGCCACCATATCAAAAAGTCTAAGTGCGCTGTCTTCCATACTCCTGACAGGCAAGATGAAGGAAATTATTTAAAGTTTATGAGAGACCCAATCAGATTAACACTCAAAACAAGTATTGTGTGATCGAAGAGTGAAGTACTCTATAGGACTCCTACATTTAATAGGTATTCAAGATTTTTCATACAATATAAGAAGAATATGGAATAATTCATTTTTATGGTTGATAAAACATTAGTCAATGAAATCAGATTGAAAATCAGTGTTTCTTCAGCTTGGGCATGAGCTGAGAACCTTGAGAAACCTACAGCTTCACAATGTTTGAAGATAATCCCCTCAGTTCCAATTATTTAGAAATCTTAGTCTTAAACTGAAGAAAAGTTCACATAGATTCCAAAGGAAAAAAAAAGTAGTGTTTATGAAGTCAGGTTCTCACACACAAACTTATAATATCTTGAATGTTGTTTAGTTAGACAGACATATTTGTCACATGCTCATCATCAGAACAAACAAAACCAGCAAAAACATAGATGAAATATAGCGTGACATTATAAATCTGTATAGTTATTTTTCATATCCAAATATTGTTAATTAAAGCTATTTCTAAAATGAGGCATTTCAAAGTCTGTTGGAAAATGAGCCTGATTCAATGTCCCAGTTGCAATGCTCTTTCCCCTAAAGTTGCAGTCTGATTCAGCTGACTGCCTGAATGAACATGTTCCTTATTTCCTCTGAGTGAGTGACCTGTATCTAATAGCAGTGTTATTAGCCACAGTGCCTACTTGATGTAAAGAGTGCTATGTGTTCTACTTCTCTAGTCTGAATTTTTGTCTTTTTTTCTCCTCTGCAGTATTCCCTTGGTCAAGGAGAACAAGTTTAGAGCAAAATGATATTTAGTGACTGTTTTCACATGCTTGAAACTGTGAAAGTGAACATCTCTCCACCTGTTTTACAGCAAAAATACCCCAGAATCAAAGTAGTTTATCCAACCTGGAGAGCATGGCCAAAGTATCTGAGGTTATAACACTCTGTGGGCAGCAGAAATACCTCTGTCTCGCTCTATGAGAAGTAAGCATTGTATATGCTTTTAAGTAAAAGCCATTTTGAAATCAGTGGCTTTTGACATTTCAGCATTCTAATAGAGACTTTTAAATCTCCTTTGTTCTAGAGTAATAATTCCATTTCTATTATTTGATGCATTTATATACATTTGGATGCAAATTGTCCATTGTTTTTAGGGAACTTCTTAACCTAACCATAGAAAATGAGCCACTTTCAGCTCATCATACAGCTTACTACTGAATTATCACAATTTGATAAGAAGTGCAAGATACCTAAACTACTTCTTCTGCTGCTAAGTGTGTTACCATTCCTGCTTTTTTTGCACTATAACTATTTTTATGAACAGACTGAAAGGTCTTACACAAAGTTTTCCTGATGTTCCTAAAATTGCAATGGGGCAAATTTCTATTGTTTTTGTCCAATACATTATTGAGTGTTCTAAACAAGAACTGAAAATTGCAATTTCATTTTATTACAAAATAATTGGCAACCAATAACATATTTCAACAAAAACACAGATAGGTTTCTAATATTTCTTTTTTTGACAAATATTTAGTATTGTAATACAAACTGTCAATGAAAAGAAACAAGTCATAATGACATTTTTTTCTCATGAGAAATCAAAATATAAAGTCATTATCCAAACCGAAACCAGCTTTCCACTTTTTGAACCTGAGTATTTTTCAGTATTTCACAAAAATTGCATAACTTCAGGCCTATTGACATATAATTTGTATACGCAGGTTTTCCCTTTTGCCATTTGTATTGGCAATTATCCAAATTTCATGCTCAATCACAGTACATGGAAGTATAAAATAGTGTCCTAGTTCAGCAGGTGGGACCAGTTGTCACTGTGTGGGGGTGATCAAAGCTGTGTATTCTACCCCATCTATTCATTCCCAAGGTCAATGGCCCATTTGCAGCAGCTTCCCAGGGAGTCGTTAGCTCCTCCACTCCCAGCCTGAGGAGGCGTAGCTGCTAATGGGCCATCAACAGTCCAAAAATACCCCATGACTCACAGAGTTAATCACCCGTTGTGTGAGTCCCCGCCCTGGGGGAGGGACTGAGTGCTCCCTGAGGGTACATAAGGGATGGGTAAGAAGACCTCGGGAACCTCTGGTTGGACCCAGAGGAGCAGCAGGACCTCGACAAGAGGAGACCGCCACTCTCGACCAGACTACAGCCATCACCTGCACCAACAGGTTTTTCACTTCCTTTTGCTTTGGACTTGGGGGAACCACGCGGGTCTCAGCACAAGGGCTAACAAAACCCTTTGGGTTTGTACCCCAGGGCACTGGGTTATACTGCTGGGTTTGGGGAGTTGAAAGCAATTTCCCTTTGTGTCAGTGTATTTACTGTATTATTATTATTATTAAATTGTAGCTCTGACTTATAATCTCTCTCGTGTTGAGCTCATTTCTCCTGCTGGTTTACCTCTAAACCAGCACAAATAGGCTTTTTTTTTCATATTCACTTGGATATTAAAAGCTCCTTAATAACATAGTATCTCTTCTTTTTAACATATTAGCCTGTGGGGCATGATTTCTCAATTTTTATTTTTTAAAATAAATACTTGTATTTGAAGCTACCTTAATAGACCATGAAGAAGGGCTAACAATTTCACTAATTTTAATGTGCTACAGTTTTCACAATGATCTATACATTTAGCATCAAACTAGGAATCCAGATAAGTTGGGTTGTTATCTTCATTTTCAGACAAACAGGGCGAAAACCGTGTGCGTACTTGATCAAATAACAGATATTTAAATATCTTCTCTGGCAATTAGTTTTTGAAGTGAATTATTATTGAGATAATTAATCTTTCATCTCAAAGAAAAACACATTAGATTCTAAAGTAGTGCAATGTTTCCTTTTATCAAACTAATATTCCAGGCAACTAAAGAAAAATCTGTCAGGCAACTCCAAGAGATAAATTGGAATTCTGTAGTTCTCTCAGTCTTCTAAATGAACCTCATTTTTGTTATTTACAAAGCATCAGATGTATTTTTCTCTCAGTCATGCACTAGCCAGATGTGCCAGCAAAGTAATCTATTTTGTTGAGCTTAAAAGAGAGAAACACTACTATTCAAAATCTAAACATGGAGAGTTATGACAGAAAATTTTGGGGAAGGAGACAAGTACTTAGGAGTACTTCTGGAATCAATCTCCAGTTGCATATTCTGGTGGAATGATCTGTAAGAACTTGAATGCCCTTGAAAAAAGTCATAATATTTGGTTCAAATGAGATCAATCCAGAGGAAAACAGTTACAATATATAAAGTATTGTTATTCCTTTAAATAACAAGTCTTAAGGTAATCCTGTTACAAATGCCAATAAAATAAAATAAAATAGCTCCTGATGAATAAAGAGGATTTTGAACCCAACATTACCACAATGATCTATATAAGTAGTGGAGTTTTATGAAATGGTGTTATTTAATGATATATTTTGGCAGATATTTTTATATCTCTATATTTTTATTCCAATACACAAGTCTCTGTTGTCTATGTAACTTACCTTCATGGTCTTATCAGACCTTGCAAATTCTTTTCCTTGGAAGGAAATGGAATCAGAAAAAAATTTACTGTGTATGAAGTTTGCATGTTGTGCATAAGATGTGTGAGAACTTCCCAGCTGCTGTACACAAATTTCCCTTTACTCAGCATAGAATATGGAAATTTAAGTCCATTATTTCAGAGATTACTGGAGGAAAACAATGCTCTCTCACTGGGATTGGCTTAATCTCCTTTCTGAAATATCTGCTTACATAATTGAATAGAAAGAGCTGGCTACTGCTGAGAGATCTTTACTTCCCACTTCAGCTCAGTTCACTGAAACAGAAATTTCTCCATCCCTGCTTAGCCCTTCTTCAGGCAAAACAACAAGAAGTTTTCCTGAGAATATTTCAGGAACTGACTTAATAACACTGAAAGCTAAAGCAGGAGAAGGTACTTTCCCCTTGCTATTTTTGTGTCCCCATCCTCAGTAGTCAGTATGGATATAGTTTAAAGATAAGCAGTAAAGAAAACCTAAATAATTAATTTTAGAAGTAATTTCAATGTATTCTTTATGTTTCTGTTGTTTTAAATGCATGATATTTTATATTAGCTGTTGTCTGAGAATTTTGTTGAGCAAATTTGTAAGAAACACAGTAGTCATTAATCTAGATCTGTGTAGCTGCAGAAGTGAATCTATTTGTGTATTTGCATGTCACTGCTGTCACCTTGCAAATATCTGAATCATTGATGTAGGCCTTTAAACTGACAAATGATAAAAATGAGGCAGAAAGTGCAAATCAAATTTAGAACAGGCATAAAATGCATGTAGAAATGTTTCTCTTTTGAACCTTTCTGAAATCAAAAGATTTTACATTCATGAAATTTGTATCAAGCAAGTTTTATAAACAACCAATCTCCTTTAGCATCCACAAAACTCTTTGGAATCAGAATCTAAAACAGTCTGTAAGATACTAAAACAGAAAAAGGCTTTGAAGAGTTTTGACTGCAGATATTTCTCCCCTGTAAAGAGGTTCAGTCAGTTTCTAGGCAACGTAGCCCTCCTAAATCCCTTTCATGCTCTTTATAGGATCCCATCAAGTGACCCTGCATATAGAGACTGGTTAGAGCAGCCATGGGCACCATAATGATTTCTGCCTGCCAGGCTTCTTTGTTATTCAAGGTTCTTGTGGGATATCTGCTGTATAACCTAACAAGCCCCCATAGGAGACAATGTCTTAGTTGATTCCCCTGGCAGCCAATCTCTTTGCTACCACTAAAGAAAGTGACTTACTGGCAACTGGCTTGCTTTTCTTCCTTTTTCCCTTCATTGCTGGCATTTGCGTGAACATATGCAAACCCTGACAGAAACCAGAGACCCTGATCTTCTCTTTGAACTTCTTCCTTCACTGTCTAATGCTGTTTTACTATCATTACTAGGGGATTCAGCTGATAGCACTGCCTGGCTGTAGTTGTAGGTAAGGTGCCTGATCTACAAAAATAAAGAAATTGTAGTTTAATTAATTTCTTATTACAAATCACCAGACCTGTTGACACCTGTGAAATTACTTTGGTCACTGTAATGGTTCCTCAGAAATGGTGTTACTTTATAAACACAATCTGTTTCACAACAGAAAACTTGATTTATGGCACACAACAATCCTACCTAATGGCCTTATATAGTATATTGTACATCCTTGACAAGCAATTAAATGTTTATGAAGACACTTGTTGCTTATAATTATAATCCTGCTAATTTCCTCATTCCCAAAAGCAACATTAGCGTTTGCTAATGAACTGCAGATTAATTTGCTTTGAATTAGTTTCTACCCCCACTCTGCCCCCCGTACATACTAGATGGCACTAATTTTGCTTTGGGGACCTTAAAAGGATTTGTTGCTTGACAATAGATTCAAATGGCCTATGTTATTATTTAAGAATTTGGTTTACCTTAATTTGATTTTAATTATTCATCAATGTTCTGAATTTGAGCTGAGAGTTGATGTGTTAAAAAGAAATATAAATAAATTAGATAGATCAATACAAATAAATTTAACAGAAAATACAGTAAAAGTAGCTCAGTGTTGCCATTTTCTCTGGAGCATCTAATGACATGAAGCTAGTAAAATGAAACAAGCTTGAGGGTCTGAGTTCAGTCCATAATGTTCTAATGGACATAGCACTTAAGGATCAAACAATAATTACCCATTTCCTCACATAAGACTAGTTTTACACCTGCTGATTCCATTCACCTCTGCAATGTCTTCTTAAAAACCAAATTATGTTAACAGTGATGCTCCTTTTGCTTTACATTTTGAAACACCTGCTTTTCTTCTTCAGGATTCATTACCTAGGTTATATAAACAAGTCTCAGAATTCACAGTTTAAAATACCATATTCATGCTTCCAGACTTTTTATCAGCTTCCAACCTCACACTATAATCCCTGATTCATGCTGCACAAAACCTTTCATTCTCTGCCAGCAGCTGCTTGCTAAGCTATTCCTGCTCTCCCCTTGTTTCCTCGGCAGATGATGTGTTAAGTACTATTTGGAATATGTGCTAGCTGCAGGTATACCAAATGGGGCAAGCAAACATGCAGAGGACTGAGACAGGATGAAGTTCTTCCTTCTCTGTGGTGTTACTCTTAAATAACGTAATGAAGGCAATGTATACATTGTTTCAATGAAAGCACTAGTTACACTAAGACTCTGCTCCCATTTGGTATTGTTCATTTTTTTAAAAATCAGTCACGTGTTTTTTGTTGTTTAGTTGCATGAATAAAGGAAAGGTGAATTAAATGTGTTTTAAAAGAAAACCAAATGTGAGCCTATTGTAGTTCTGAAGGAATTCACATACAATCTATTAAATTAAAATCATTAAACAAAAGCCTTTGCCTTAGCAACTCCCAATGTGTGTTCTGTGATAAACTTAAAAGTCAAGTCACAGCATGATTGGGACTCTTTCTTGAGTGGTTATCAGAAGAGGACTTCAAGAATTTGGCCCATACAATCCAGATTTTCAAAACAATTCAGTTTTCACTTATAAGCCAAATTAAGAAGCCAGATTTGGAAGTGCTTGTTGCACAGTGGAATGATCTGTACTGAGTTCTACTGAAAATGAAGGTGCTATACAGACAGTCCAAAAAGTGTATTGAAAGTTAAGGAGGCAGAAGATTCTTTGTTAGTGTCTGTAATAATCAGGCCTCGGGTCTTACTTTTAATGGTTTCGTTATTTGTACATCATGAA
The DNA here is from genome assembly GCA_013396695.1 of Sakesphorus luctuosus. Classification (NCBI taxonomy): domain Eukaryota; kingdom Metazoa; phylum Chordata; class Aves; order Passeriformes; family Thamnophilidae; genus Sakesphorus; species Sakesphorus luctuosus. The sequence goes on along the minus strand of VWZD01005120.1, from coordinate 20,402 downwards.
ATTGAATGATTTGGTAATATTCACATTAACCAAGAGGGAAAAAAATATACTATTCATATATTTTAAAGCTGGAACACACAATAGCCATAACCTTTGATTTAGATTGTTTTTAACCTTGAATTAATCAAATCTTTGAATTTGAAGTTTGCTTGGAATATCATAGATTTAATTGATTGTTGTCTGAAATAATTGTGGTTTTGTGCTCTGCCTCTAAAATGATCCAGATAATATTTGTTTCTAATTTTTAATGCCTTAAACAAACAAACAAACAAAAATTATATGCTGGTTTGAATCTGTATCCATCCTGACAGATTTAGATTCCTTGTACCAAAGCTCTGTATCTATAATTACTTCTTACTAGAAATAAAATATTATCACAACCTGAAGGTGCATTACACACATTCAGGTTTAAATAAAAATAGTTATAAAATAATAGTCATTGACAGTGACATATTTTGTGAAAAAAAATCTATAAACATCATTAAACATTCAAAACACTCTCAGCAGTTATTCTTCTGAACTTTTTAGGCTTTTTTGAAATTCATGTGAACTATTGTAAAAAAATCATTCAGTCAATTACATTGAGTCTTAAATAAGTGAACATGCAGTCAAAGGGAAAACATAATGTAACCTAGAGGCAAAGTCGGAAAGTAAATCTGAATTAACATTTTTATCTGCATTGGAGACATACCAAAACCTACAAATAGATGTCTCTGATATCAGCATAGATCCACAACAAAACGTGTGCGGGGTGAGATGCATATTTTTTTCTTTCTAAAAACAGACAGCAAAAACAATAATTTTCAGTTTTCTACTGTGATGTGTACAATGGAATATAAAAGTGATGGGAAAATGGGTCCTAAACTAATCACACATTCCTATAAATATCCAGAATATAAAGTCACTGGGCTAGTGGCTAGGTTTGGTTTGGGATTTGGTTTTCTTCCTTTTTTTTTTCCTTCTTTTTAATAAAAGCATGGAAAACATTAAAATAAACAAAAGTTTGTATCTTTGTAGGAGCTTACCTTTCTCTGTAACAACTGACAGCAATGCTACTGACATCATGGAATACTGTGTGAGGCATCTTGTATGTAAGCTGAACTAGCCTTGCAACATATGCTTCTGACAGGGTTGTTTAATCCTCAGTGAGTTTTTTAAAGTAGTTTTGCCTGCAGGGAGCATAGCCACCCCCACTGTGCAGGAGGTGAAGATTTTACCATGTGCCTGAAATTTGAAAGCAGTGAGTCACCACCCTTTGCAGGTTTTTATAACATAATTGCTCAGTGGCAAATGTATGAATAGAGTTCAAAGAACATTATTGAAGTGTTACATATATTTTGAATTTGCACACAAGAAAACTAAGCAAAAAAATTCAAGTTACTTATAGTTAGTTATTTTAAGGGGGAAGTTCAGAGGAAGTTCTCATGAATAAGTAGACAATTCATAGAATTCTCATTCCTCAGAGGAGGATGCTATAATTTTGATTATACAAAATTCTTCTGAAATTTTGTTAGAAATGTTTTTCTTTCCTGAGATTCATGGTGTTACACTATGAAGGAGATGTAATATCCTTAGTTGTTTTCAGGTGACTGAATAACACCAAGTTTCTTACTGATAGTTACATGGGTACCAATTTACACTGGAAACATAACAATTAATTCAACTTTCCTTTTTACAAATGTGAACAGAGAACACTCTTATCTGTAGGTAAATATTCAACAGTTTTCCTATTTCACCCATTTTAACTTAAGGACTTGGACTAGTTTGGGGCTGAAAGTTACTGTATTTACTTGGAAAGAAAAAGTGTGTTCTGGGTTCACAGAAACAAACTGTACTGATTCGGTGTATTGAATTTTACCAATTTTATTGTTATTCCTTAGTTTATAGTTTATGGGTATTGTTCCAAATGTCCTCTGGAAATCTCCTTAAACATATTGTGTTTAAAGAAAACAAGAAGCAAATGAACAAAAGAATCAGTGGGCATTTTCACAGCTACTCTGTATCTCACTTTTCAAGTAGTCAAATTAAAAAGAATTTTCTGCAATACACAACGACAGCAACACCTTCAAATTCAATGTAGATTTACCAGAGAGCTTACAAACATTATCATGAGTGGCATGATCTTGCTCAAAGGAAGCAGAGATTCTTTTATTTAGTTTAAGGAAGGCACAATGAAATTATAACCATGATATACCACAATAAGCACCTTTAAAAGGGCATTTGAGCATTTCTGGATACAGATTTCTCCTGGGAAGAAATAAGTTGGATGTCTTTACTACAACAATTACATATGATGTAATGTAGCAATGACAAACTATACTTCAAATTCATGGGTTGTAATTAGTCAGTTGTGACTCATAAGACTAAAGTGTAGCTTCTAAATGTAACTACTGACTCAATTGTTTTAGATGTTTTAACACTTAACAGTGTCTGCAGCCCTGAAGGAGTTTCTATACAGAAAACTTAGAGAAGCCAACAATTTGAATAGATAATTATCTAAGATGGTCTTCAAGGACTTAGACCTTGGTCTACTTAGAAACTCAGATGACTCAGCCTGGCCTCTTTTATGTGTGAGGAAGATCCTTAAGCATGGCCATCTATTTAACACATAGTAATAGGATAGAACTTCCTAGTATTGTATTTTACCCACTGTCCATGGGTTAGGATGACAATTTAAAAATGAAGTAAATAATTTTAAAGTCACTTATGTATTTCCTATTTGGAAGAGATTCTAACACAGAAATTCTACCCCATTTAAAAAAAAAAAAGGCTGCAAGCTCTAAGCTGCATTTAATTTCTTCTTTGAGTTTGTGAGCATTTTATACTAAATGGAGTATTTTTAAACAGAGGTAGTTGAGTGTTTTTTCCTGCTGAATTCCATATTATCCAATGGAAGCAAGTTTCCAGTACAAGACAGGAAAGACAAATTCCTTCTTCACATCATGGCATTATGGGATGCCATTAGAGAAATTTCCAGTGTTCAATGAATGATTATGAGGGGACCCTTCTCTTCACTAACTTTTTGTACTCTAGGAGGCAGAACACAATTTTAAAGTACAAGGAACATATACAATAAAAATGTTTGCTTGACATCCAAAGAAACTTCTTAGAACTAGAATGAGAATATAGCTTGTGAGAAACATTTCGTAATGATATTTGGAGAAGTTTGACAGCAAAAAAGCACGCATTTCTAGGATAAGGCTCCAGCTGACAGAGATGAGGCTCTGCTGACTTCACAGTGTCAAAGACAGAAACCAAACTAGGAGACAAAATTAAATCCACAAGTCCTTCTCAGCCTCAGATAATTGAACAGAATTTAACACTTCTGTTTTACACATGAAAAGTCATTAAACTATACAGTCATTTGCCACTTAAAAAAGTTATTAGATCTTTGCAGAAAGATAAGCAAAAATAAGAAAGAAAATACAGTCTTCTTTGTTTCTGTTCTTTTCCATGTTCTTATTTCTAATCTAACCAAAGTATAAGCTCAACTTTTGAAAGTGTCAATGAGAAAGTATCTATGTCATCTTTCTCTGAAGGATCTGTACCAGCTTTTTCATGGAGTTTGAGTAGAGAAAATAATTTAAGTCTTTTTGTTACACATTCCCCAGTACTATGTATTTTGGAAAGACTATATAATTTTTGTCTCCTATCATTGATTTCTAGAGCTGGCTGAAGATTAATTTAATAAAATATAGATTTTTTTTACAAAAATGTGTAATAAATGATTGTAAAATCTGTCGAGAAATGAAATTTTTAGTAAGATCTCAAAGAAAGATTTAGGAATAAATATTTTGCCAGTTTTACAGATTATTTAAAATTATAACAAAAAAGATTAATGTCCAGGGAAGGGGGGGGGGGTTAAACCAAAATAAGACTCCAGCTTTAACAAGTATTATGGATAAAACTGATAAGTAAGCAAAATTTAATGCCTCAGACTGCAGCGTATTGTGTTTTCTGTATGGTAGGCATATGCAAATCGTTTCTTCCTAAAGAAAAAAAGATATGTAGTAGTAGCAGTAAAATTAAATTCCAAGTTTTGAGAACAAATTATCAAGCCACCTAATAGGTGTTATTCATAAAACAGTATTCTTGGGCATAATTAAAACAGAATTTAAGTACTATAGAAAATTTGTTTTTATAGTCTGGTTATAATATTCTCATAAGCAAAATAAAGAAAAATGGTGAAGATGAAGTGAAGGTGACCGAGTCCTTAACTGAACAAAAAGTAGAGAATATTAAAATGAGGTCTATCATAATTTCTCTGGGGTTTGGGTCTTACAAGCTAGGAAATGAACCAGATACTTAATAAATCATGCTTGTGAGTAGAGAGTAGTGTGTCTTTTTAGAATGGATCATGGTCTAAATAGAGTCAAAGAATCATTAAGTTTGGGAAAGACTTCCAAGATCATTGAGCCCAACCTTTGAGCAAACACTACCATGTCAACTACACTATAGCGCTAGGTGCCATGTCCAGCCATTTTTGAACACTTCCAGGGATGAAGACTCCACTACTGCCCTGGACAATCCACTTCAATACTTAATCACCCTTACAGAGAAAAAATTCTGACTGATGTCTGACCTGAGCCAGGTCTCTAACTGCTTCTTTCTGGATTACAGGAGGTCTACTCTGCTCCCCAGCCCTGTCTACCAGCTCAGGGGACTGGCTGTCCCCAGGATAACCAATTGTTCTGTCAAAGACTGAAGGAAAAAAAGCATTAAATACCTCAGCCTTTTCATCATCCTTGATGACAATGTTACACCCTGCATTCAATAAAGGATAGAGATTTTCCTTGGCCCTTCTTTTGTTGGTAATGTATTTATAAAAAACACTGTTTATTATCCTTTACAGCAGTGGACGGATCAAGTTCTAGCTGAGCTTTCACCTTTCAAATTTTATTTCTACATCACCTAATAATATCCTTGTAGTCTTCCTGAGTTGCCTGCCCCTTCAGAAATTCTCTTTTTCACTCCGAGTTCCAGTCAGAGCTTCCCATTCAACCAGGCCAGTCATCTTCCCCTCTGACTCATCTTTCAGTACATAGGGATGGCCTACTCCTGTGCCTTTAAGATTTATTTCTTGATGTCCAGCCTTCCTGGACCCCTTTGTTATTAAGGCCTGTTTTCCAAGGGGCTGTCTGAAACAGTGTCCTGGACAGGCCTAAGTCCACCCTTTGGAAGTCCAAGGCAGAGGTTTTGTTGACCTCCTTCCTTACTTCATCAAGAATTGTAAACTTTCATTTCACAGTTGTGTTCAAGATTGCCTCCAACCACCACATCTCCCACCAGCACTTGTCAGTTCACAAACAGCAGGTCTAGTGGGGCACCAACCCCGGTAGGCTCACTTACCAGCTGTGTCAGGAAGTTATCTTCCACACAATTCAGGAACCTCTTGGACAGTCTCCTCTCTATCGTGTTGTTTCCAGCACATATCTGGCAGTTAAAGTCTCTCACAAGAACAAGGGCCAGAGATCATAAAATGTCAGTCAGCTACTTATAGAATACTTCAACTGCTTCTTCATCCTGAAATATTTGAGGAATAGTTCATTCTACTTCACATTGGTAAGTCTCACCTGGAATATTTTGGGCTGTCACATTTTCAGAATGCATCGTGATGAAGGAAGTCAAAAGGAGAATAGAGAGGAAAATGTTTAGAAAGCATGAACAGTAAGACTATCAAATGCAAATTTTAGTAAGAAAATATAAGCTTTGTAGTAATTAAAAATATATAGTAGGCTTTAGTGGCTTCAACACTTATGTCTAGGTCCAATTAAAACCGTCCAGGTGTCCTGCTTAGTTTTGAGCAGCTGTCTTAGAAGGTTACACATCTCATGTAGGTCCAGTGTCATATCTGTTACCTTCGTAAGGAAATCCCAAATGCTTTAGAGGATATGAAATTACACATATGTCTGTAATTTGTACACTGGAACATCTCTCCAGTGTTCAAAAAGTTACATGAAGAATGAAAAAAATTCTAAACAATCACACAGGCTTCAAAGAAAAAGATACCAAAAATAAAGCTATGAAAACAGCTTAGAGACAATACTTCTGGAGTTCAATTTAATGGAGGTTTGTTTGTTTGGTTTTTCGAGTTGGGTTTTGGTTTTGCTTTCGCTTTTCTATGTGAGGCTTTTTTTTCTTTCCACCCTCCCCCACCAAAGATGCCTTTAAGCAAACATCTTTGAGTGGTCCAAATACCTTTTTAGTTGTCCAGGTAGTCTTAATCTTGTCCCAGATAGAATAAATTCAGTGATATATTGTAGATTTTTAATTAATTTTAGTCTGTAATTTCCATCTGCAAATTAATCTTATATAACTGACTTATTAAAGTTTAGTATTATTTTCATTGTCATCTTATGACAATGACTGCTGAGCTTCCAGCAGTTCTGACTTTAAAATTGGAGTGAAATATTTCCTCCAAAAATGTTTTATAAAACTAAGCATGAAATAACATGAAGTACACATCTGACAAGCATCACACTCAAAATGCTACTACCTTGCTAAGGAAAAAGCAATTAATATTTTAAAATATAAACTTCTGATTGCTTAGAAAGAGTAGAATTCAAGTAGCATGTTAAATCTAAGCTGTCAAGTGATGCAAGGAATAGAAGAGAATCAGGTGTTCCATAATTAAATGCACTTAGAGAGGAATACAAAGGTGGAGGGGTGGCCAGGACTGGGGTGGGGGGGCTGGGAAGCAAAACAAAATAAATGGCGCTTCCTTGGGTTTCAGGTAATCATTCTTCTTCCACTGTTTTTCATGATTCTTATCAGAAAGCCTGGCCCCGAATCTCACTGCAACAGCTTTTGTTCAGATGGTAATGTTGCTTTCATTTGAAATTAATGGCATCTGTGTGCAGTAATTCTTCAGGTAAGTTTTCCTGAAATGTCTTGTGTAGCTTTTGTTTTAGCATTTCTTGGAACACAAATTGTGGTACAGAGAGTTTGAGGTTGTTCATGTTTTTGTAAATTAAGACAAAATTAAATTTGAATTTCAGTAATTTTAGAGAATATAAAACTGTCCTAGCAGTGGAAAGATCTAAGCTAAACTGAGCTAAGAGATCAGGGGAAAATCTGATTGAAATGCTTCAATCTTTTGCTTGGTAGCAGTGAGTATAGTCTGCACTAACTGTAGGTTAGGGGATGCTAGAATAAATCTGCTTGTAACCTTCCTGTGAACTTAGTGAACTGTTGGCTAAATTGACTGCTCTCTCCTGAGGTTTTCTGTGGAAATAAGCACGGTACTCATATCTGGAGAGAGTTTTGTGGTTAGGGTTTTTTTCCTTATTGAGTTTATCATGAAGAGATATCCCACAACATATTGGAAAGTGCTCTGTCATTAGTGTGAATTGCACATGTAATAAATCTGTGAAATTTTCTTAACATATTAAATTATTAAGAGGCCCTGGGGAAACCACCTATGTGTACTCTGGGGAGCAGAGTTAGGATTCCAATCTCAACAATTCAAATGATGGGGGGTTTTTTCCAGCAAGCAGACCTTGTAGAGAGTAATTTCAGAATACAGAGAAAAACAGTGTAGAATTCTCTTATATTTTTCTAAGTTATTTATTTTTTTGGATACTAGACTCATTTAAGAGTTACATAAAACAGGGATTCTACCTAGAGAAGAAAGCTTCTCAGAAATTGGTCTTCACCCATCCTCTTGAGTTCAGAATTGTACTTGTCCTCAGAAATAAAATCCAAGATTAGGCACCAAATCAAACCTGGCTGTAACTGAGCAGCATAGGCAAATGTGTCATTACTTATAAACATGTGAATTACTGACATGGAATGAAGAAATTACCACACACCAGAATAAGCTTACATAAAAAATGTGCTAACGTTCTCTTAGTAGCAATTAGGTTTTCACCTACATGTCTCTAAAAAAACCCTCTCAGTTACCTCCACCTCTGTCATCTCAGTATTTGTTACCAAGAAAAAACAAAACAAAATATCAAAACAAACAGTCTTTAAAAGCTTGGGCTGGAAAATAAAATAACATTATCAGCTTTCCAATATCCTGAACTATAGAGATAATAATTTCATGGATCTTGATAATTCATCTCATTTTTCTCCTTCAATAGAATTTTGCTATCAACTATTTTCTTTCACCCAGTCTGATTAACGTCTTGTTACATTCACACCATTCATTCTAAAACTTGTACTTAGCTTTGAAGATTGTTTCTTCTTTTTCTCACTGCAGAAGAGCTAATGGATGCAAAAGCCTTCCTCTTTTCTTAAACTATACCATTTGCTCTAAAAAAAAAGGTACTATATCTTCCTACAGGCTTTATTAATATCCTTACACTGTCACAGCTGCAATCAATATGATCGACTTAACACCTAAGTTATGGTAACGTTAACTGAGTGATCATAATGTCTTTTTAATGCATTTAGTTAAATTTTAAACACTCTTTGTTTTTCTAACTACATCAGTTTTCAGTAGTTCTAAGACACCTATTCCTGTTATATTAACTGTATTAGTCAACATTTTTAATATATTAATGTTCCCCAAACCCTTTTCAGATTAAAAAAAGCACTGATTTATGGGTTTAAATCAATGATACATGAAGGATGGGAGTGATTTGCTCAGGTTTACCTAAAAAGCCTCTGGACAAAAGCACAATGCAAGCTCTTAAACCTTGATTATTCTTCTAACCTGTAGAAATATCCTTTCGCTCATTTATAAATATGGATAAAAAGATGAAAAAAAATCAGTCATATTCAAAAGATATGTTTTTCTAGTGTAGTAGATACACTGACTCAAATCTGCAGCTCATTTTAAATTGTAAATTACATCTAGATCTCACTTGAGGTTAAAATCAGGTGGTACAATTGAATTACACCATAAGAATTCCTCAGGGATACTCGGTCATGATTCTTCTAGTAAAAATAAGGAAATTAAATCAAAGATTCAGTTTTGCTCACAGAAGTTCCATTGCTGTGGCTGAATTTGAGCCAAATTTGGGAAGTAATGCATATATGTAAATGGTTCAACTTTGCTCCTATATACAAATGTGAAATAACTTGCATGTTCACATTTCCCAGCCAAAACTGAAAATTGAAAAATCTTTTGAAATCTAAAACTACATCAAGGAGATTTTCTTTTTTGAATATAGATGAACTGCATTAATCTAAGGGGAGTTTACCAATTAAGTAATCACAGTAAGACCTAAAAAACTAGAAAACTAATGAATATTAAAAAATTGAATTTTCAAGTTGCGAATCCCAAAATTCAAGCAATGCTTTCTGCAGAAAATTTATTTCAGAAATAGCAACTACTCCAGAATTAGCATGTTAAGTCTTTTCTTTTTTTTTTTAACCCTGAACTCTAGGTTCCTTATTAGTTCATAAATCTTGAGAAGCCCTGTAAATGTTCTCAGATTTTTGTTAACTGTGACTGTATTGACAGCAAAATTATCCATCCTTACCAGATGATGACAATACAATAAGTATAGTCAGAATACAGTAAGAATGAAGCAAAGACAAGAAGTCAAAAAAAAGAATCAAGTTTCTGTAGGACATATCTCTGTATGCGCAGTACAGCTCTGCACTTCACAATGGCCCTATGAAAGAATCAGTTTTAAATAATAATTAATACAAAAGTCTCATTCATGGCTCTGACGTAGATAGAAATTCTGAATCTACTTTTTTGACTGATGTTGTAATCAGTTAATGAAACAAAGATGAAAATCTGTATTTGTTTCTTAGGTCAACTTATAACATTTCCTGAATTATTTGACTGAATGAGAAATAACAGCCATCTGAGTTGTTAATTGACTTTTTTTTTAATACATATTATATTGCCTAGCACTTTTGGTTTTGGTGTTTTGCAGTTCAGTGTCTGTTGCTTTTCATCAGACTAATAAGGGTACTATTAATAGTTTTAAAAAAACAGTGATTAAGCAATGCTGCTGGAAGATGAATGTCTTATAAATAATCCAGAAAAATCACAAAAATTTATAGTCCTTCTTTTCCTCTTTCCATATCTTAGAACCCATTGCTGCAAACCTTTGGGTAGCTCATTACCACTTCCCTAAACAGAAACAAAGTCACTAATATAATGGTATGTTTTTTCTGCTTCAATGTTCCTGAAATACAAAGTTATCCAAAGACTCCTACTCAGCAAAATTCTTCTCCTGATAAAGTGTAGCTTAAGGGGATAAGATATCGGGTCTTAGTAGCTAGGATTTCCATCAGCAACTTGAAATTGTTTTCAGTAAAATTCTAACTTATTTATTCCAGATAGACAGTTATAGAAATTTACCAAAACAGGTCTGTTGACATGTTAATTTAACATAGAAAGGGGGTCTTAAAACAGGGATTTTGCTCTGGTTTGCCCCCTGTCCCATAGTTTTGAACCCTGTGTAGAGCAGTTAAAAAAAAAAAAAAAACAACACCAAAAAACAACCTCCAGTAAAAATGTTTCCATTGCAATCAGTGAGATTTTGAACCAGGGCCACTTATGCAAATGATAAAAAACTGAGTGAGCCATTTGCAATGCATAATTTAGCTAAAAATGTTAACCTCTCCTTCTGTTCAAGGCTTATCCACAAGCAGATCACACATTCCTTGAATTTATTTCTATTTAGACATTCTTCTGGGGGGAAAAATTGCTCTGGTTGTTTTATAATCACAATTATTCATGAGTATTTGGTAACATTTATCTATTGCTGTGTCTGGTAGTAAGTGGAGATCTAGGTATTATTTCTATTTCTAATTCATATCTTGGGGTTAAAATATTTTCAGCTAAAATTCTATAGCATTTTCTTAAAGACAGAGGAGGACCTCTTTATTTGTCATTAATATTTTCAGAACCAGATTACAAATAGTTACTCTGTCTAATACTATAAATTTTCCAGAAAGAAGATTTTTCAAACTGTCTATACTTTAAGCCTTCCTATTTTGACAACAATTGGAACATATGATCTAAGTCTGTTTAAAATAGTGTATCTGAGTTGCCTTTGTGTGAGGTCATACAGACAGAATTGTAAACACACTGCTGTGTAAGACCCTTTGCATGCAGAGGAAACCTTGCTGACCATGCACAGACCCTACTGGGAGCCCTGTGGTCATGTTAGCACACTGTAAATGTTAATATTACAGAGCCCCTCTCTCAGCTTTGATTCCTAACAGACTGGGCAGCATAGTGATAGAGCCTCCTCTTGTTTCGTTTGTAAAACTCCATGAGCTTTCATCTGTACATGTCATGAAGAAAGCATAGCTCATCTGCAAAAAAGGTGCCAATTACACTTTCTAGAAGCCCAGTTTCTAATACAACAGACTATGTTGTTTGGATAACAAGATATGGGAGCAAAATTTTCATAGTTGTCTTCCATAAATTAGCTCGTTGGTTTGAGCATGGTGCTAATAACACCAGGGTTCTGAGTTTGATCCCCATATGGGCCGTTCACTTAAGAGCTGGACTCAATGATCCTTGTGGGTCTCTTCTAACTCACAGTATACTGTGAAATTACTGAAATGCAGGAAACAGGAAGTGCAACCCAGCAGGTAGGACTGTGGTTTATTAGAAGAGTAACACTTTCCTATCATAATAACAGCTGCAGCAGACTAAAGAGAAATAATTATTTTTAGGAAATTATAAACACAGTCTGCCATAGAATGTTTTTAATTAGCTGATGTCATGATTTTGAATAAGCGATGTCTTATATTTAGGAGTCTTTTACTGCAAGGAAGAAATGTAGATATTCTAATGTTTATTTGTATGAAAATTGTATTGCTAATAAAGCAAACAGTTTATAAAAGAACTAGAGTAACAGAATAATAGAAACAGCAATTATAGCTAGATAATTACATAGATTTCTCTTAGCGTAATTAACTAAGCAACATAAGACACTGATTGGCTGTTACTTGTAAGCAATAAAATGTCATAAAAAGATTAAAATAGAAAAAAAATGCAACTATATTATAAACACTCATTTTAGATTTAGTTCCTGTTGGGGCAGAATGTTTCCACTGCAGCTTATTCAGCATCCCCATACCCCAACTGGGGCTTTGGTTTCCAGTCTATATCACACCAACAAGGCTTAAATTAGTGAAGATGTGAATATGATAAAGTCAAAAATATCCTAAATGAAGCTTATTCATTTCAAATTTTTGTTTTACTGTGTTCCATTAAATTATTTTTAGTCTCCAAAATCTCTTCTATGTTCATCTCAAATGGAATTAGACATCTTACCAAAGCCAAGTGTGAGTCATTGCCAAATTATTTTATTTTCTAGTAACTGATTGCTTAGCTTACCCACAGGTACGTGTTCTCCTGCTGTCTAAGGCAGTAAGAGGAATGTTTCTTAGTAAATATCACACCCCCTTTATCATCAAAGGGAGCAAAAGTTTTGTTTTACCTTTGTTGCTGAACTACAACACAGATTCTAATAGCATGGACCTTAAAAGGCCTCATAGTATAAAAATTTTAGGCCTCACTTTTGGTTTTGTCAACATTTTATATCCTTCCTATAAGAAATAATCCCTTTCCATTGGCAAGGCACTAAGAGTAATCTCCTAGCACTGGGAATTTAAAGGAGTTTCCTTTGGTAAACTGTAACAATGCTTTCCCTTTAAATGTTAGCATGAACTGTCAGATAATTTAGTTTACTTCTGTAAGAAAGCATACGATCAGTTGACTCTTGCAGATTCAGGATTGCAGAATGCAGACTGAATGGGAGTAAAGAGAAACAGGGAGGTGTCCTGTACATTTTCAGGAAAAAAGAATCTCCATTTGACCTGAGAACTGAATGTTAAATGAATTTGGTTTTTTTATATTACTACAAATTTAAAAGGTTATTTCTACTGGGGATAAGGAGCTGAACACACTAATTCAGTTCCTGCAATGAGACTTGTAAGAATTGACTTCATCCTGTATTAACTTAATGACTTGATTGCTGAATATATTAATTGGATGGTCTGTGACTTAATTCAGTCTCACATCTGAGCTTGATTTCCTGATTATAATATATAATTTTTTGGTTTAATAATTGACACTTGTTTGAATTTATGGGAACTGCCTTGATTTTTTGTTTGTTTATTGTTTTATGGTTCTTTATAAAATCTGCAAAGATACACAGATGCAGAATAAATGAGAAATTAGTAACTCATACTGATAGTCTGAAAAAGTTACTTAAGTACACAATTTGCCTCATCAAGTAATTGATTATCCCTCTTAAACTGATAAACTGATTTCCTAGCAGAAGGATGGGGGGGAGGGAGAGGGTTGCCAAGCTATCTGTGACTTCAGGCTGCAAATTTCTTTGTACCCGTTACATGATATCACTTTCACTTCCTGTGTAGGCTAGTGAGTTTTGAAATAAGAACACCCTATTCACATATGAACTTTAGCACAATGGTCATAAAGGATGTGAAAACAAAGAACTCAGTTCCTACAAACAGAAAATCCGTGATTT
>VWZD01005119.1:85723-166198 GCA_013396695.1 Sakesphorus luctuosus | reverse complement strand
CAAAATTGCCAACCAAAGACATCAACTTTAAAATTATTAAAAATTCCTAAGCTAAAACCTTCATTACAAATTCTAAGGAATAAATATATTTCAAAAAGTATTTTTGTTTTGCTTCAGTCTATTCTTTAATTTTCTTCTCAATAATATTCCTTAAGACACATACAGCATACTGATCTCAAACTGATGATTATAGTTTAGGTGACTATAATACTAAATACATACAAACAAAAACAGGGTGGATAAGGAGCATTATATTCTTTTTCATCAATTTCTACTCAACAGGAAGTATATAGTTTGACTTTATTTACTTATTTATTAAAAACAAAACAAAACAAAAGACAAAAAACACAGCAGTATAAACCCAGATTACACATTCTTTGAAGGAAAAGCAGAATGCAAATACAATAACAATAACAGCTTATTATGAAAATGTGTCTTTATTTATCTAAAACCTTCAAGCTATTATAAAAGATATTGTGACCTTTTGCAAATTTAAGAGTTTTTCTAATAACATTGTGACTGATATGTAGTCTCAGTATGCTATCAACTAGTTATGCTGTATATAACCAGCTTCCTTAATCAGGTGTATGTTCATTTTAGAACAACCCTACTAGGCTAGCTTTTACATACATGACACTGCTTTCCCACAGATTTCCCTACAACCACTACCACCTTTTTTATCTTGTTCAGAGATGTGTAGCAAAAAGAATCCTAATAACAGATAAGGAGACATGTGACAAAAGCAACAAGCTGTATAGTCTCTTTATGAATTTTTCTGACCTCATATAATCAATGTGAATATGTTTATTAGTTGAAGTCAGAAAGTAATTAAAATATACATGCTGTTCTGTATGAGTGGAAATGTTTAGGAATTAAGCTTTTGGCTCTTCTAAGCTGTCTCACTGAAAACTTAAATTGACAAAAATTTGATCTTAAAAAAATTTTTTTACAAGTTTTGCCTATTTTTCTTCCCTTTACCAGACAAAGGGGGGGGGAAAAAGCTGACAAAATTGAGCATGAAAAAATATTAATACAGATACCTTTCAAAATTTGAGTAAAGCAGGAGTATCACCTGACAAAGTACTTACAGACATGCTTATAATTCTGACAAATAGAATTCTGACAAAACCAGAATAGGTCATATTTCCCGCTTGAAAGGAGCATAACATTTCCTTGTGCTAAACTTTTCAACTGAGGACCTTAAAACAGATTATGAGCAGAAAATAATTGAGTTTCTGCTGTTTATATTTTGACAGTCAGTGTCTGCTTCAAGAGCATAAAGCAGAGGAAAATGTTTCTCTTTGTGCAGCAGGGTAAGCAATCTGTCTAAACAATATCACTTGGATAATATTGTATAATTTTCTAGCTTTTCCCTTTGTAAGACATAGAGTTATGACATAGAGTTCTGAAATATAAAGGTGGTTTTACCATGGCTAAGATTCATAGACTATGAAATTGTATCTAGTCTGAGCATTATACATTTGATATTCATGAAGAGAAAACTTCAGACTGTAGGAGGTGCCACATTGACAGCTCTCAAACATCACTTTTTCCAATTAAAATAAGTGCCAGTGCTTCTGCAACTAAAAGGTATCCAAAGAATAACTTTCCTACATATTTTAGTTTCTGTGACCCATTTTATGGTAAGACAATAACACCATGTGAAGTAGATCTTTAGTATTTCTGTCATGCTGATTACTGTAATTGGAGAAATATGGTTGAGCCTTCCCTGAGGAAGAAGCAAGTACAACCTTAATGAGTTGCCTTAATACTGCAACTTGCTTAAATAAATAAGAATACAATTAAGCTTATTCAAATAAGACTAAATCAGAATGCCATTAACTATTGTTCAGTGCACTGAAGTGTGAAATATATGCTTTCATGTTTGCTACAAAAAGCATGCACTTTTAACTTTAAAGGCATAGGATGGAGTAATACAACAAAGAGAGGAAAAAATAAATAATAGATAAAAATAGCTACAGTCTGAGACTTACATGCATAATATAAGACATGAATGCACAGAGCAAGAATAAAAACAAAAGCAACAACCTCACAACACCAAAGATAAAAACCACAGACAGAAATCCTAAGCAAGTTATTTGGTCAGTTAAGCTCCTGATACTGCCTCAAAATTATATTGTAGACCCCTTCAAACAGAATGATATGCAACTGAGTAGCAAAAATCCAGTCTTGCCATCTTATCCTTATGTTCATCAACACCTACCCAGATTAAGTGTAGACTGCTTTAGCAGTTGTGGTTAAGATCAGGCTTACATTCTCAGAACTAAATGATGCTGTGGTCATGGGTTTGTTATAAACAAAAGGGCACAAACCACATACATAGAGCTAAGAGATTATTATTAGCTCAATTAATAATTAAACTGTCTAATAGCCTAAAGTGTTAGTTAAGTTACACTAATATTCACTAATAATCCAAATGAACTCAAAAGGCCCTTAGTAATACAGATAACAGGTTGTATTGTCAGCAAGGAAAAAAAAACAAAAAACAAAACCAAACAAACCAAAACCAAACCACTTGCCCCTGTGCACTCCCTTCCCTATCCCTAGCACTCTAACTTTAGCAG
This sequence comes from Sakesphorus luctuosus, assembly GCA_013396695.1. NCBI lineage: Eukaryota > Metazoa > Chordata > Aves > Passeriformes > Thamnophilidae > Sakesphorus > Sakesphorus luctuosus. The sequence continues at coordinate 163,613 of VWZD01005119.1, read as the reverse complement.
ACCAGGAAGAGGAAAAATGAGCTGTCAGCACCCTGATGGCTTTGCTGGGAAGAGGAAGATTTCACTGCTAGTGTCTTCCTCCTGCTGTTTGCTAGGGGAAGTATGGGAATGGTGATTTCTTCCAGTTCAGGTTTGCAGTTTAAGATTGGCTTTATGTGTTTCCCTGTCACAGTTCACTTGCTTCTCCCACACTGGCGGCTATAGCGTGACACTCACCCTCAGTGCCACACCCTCCCCCCCATCCTGCCCTAAGGGCTGTGGTTTTTCAGGCAGTGACAAATGGGGATGGTTCTGCCCTCAGTGGGGCTACCCTCAGACTTCAAGCTGGAGCAGGAGAGGCAGCAGCCACTGGCACTAGCAGCTAAACCAGCAATATCCAGCCCAGGCCATGACAAGGCTGAACCCTTGCACTGCCAGGTCAGTGCACAGATGGGGACTTTAAGCAAGCAGTGGCAAAAGTCTTCTTTTCTGGGCTACAGTCGCTCAGATCACTTATTGACCACTTACTGACACAGCTCAAGTGTGAACTATTTATCTTTGCCTTAATTTCTCAGTCTAATTTATTTTTCTATAAAAAAGAGTTGTCCACCTCCATCCTGCCAATCTAATGAAAGCTGGCACAGAAACAATACCAAGAAGTCTGAGCTGAAGGACAAGTTTGATTCTTAAGATACCATGACATTATAAACACCCATTTAGAAACTCATCATTGAAAGGACACAAGAAAACATCAGGTAATGGCTAAAGAAAAAATGATAATATACCCCTGAAGACATCTGCTGCATGCAACCTGAAACTGGATACGTTTATGAAATAACTCATGGTGGATTACACTAACAGTAATTATAAATATAGCCTATGACAAATCAGAAAATTATAGTCTTAAACAGGTGAGTTTTAACATAAGTGTTGAGAGGTTTTTTGGATGAATTTTAAAAGGACCTATCATCTAATGCTGAAGAGTCATGAAGTTCTAATTGAAGGTACTTAAAACAGGACTTGTGCTAGAGGACATCCAGTAATTATTTCTCAAACAACAGTGGGAAGCCACTATGTGGTGTTTAACATCCTTTCTTCCTCCTCTGACTGATCTGACTGATCAGAACAGTAAGAATCTCAAGAGCTCCAAATTTTTTTGTAAACAATGTACTTTACTGCTATAATCAAAGATGCAAGAAAGGAATATAAGCTACAAATCAGTAAAGACTGTAAATCAGTGATGTGATTGGTGTGCAAACCACATATTTGTTTAAGGTATGTAGATGGAGGCCTGATCAGTTGTGAGTGACTGGATTCTTATCTCACTGCATTAAATAATTGTGTCAGATCAATCAGCTTATCTGTGTCTGTGTCAGCGGACAGGCCGTAGTTGGACCTGCAGCCTCAGGGCAGTATTGAAGGCACAGGGGCTGCAGCGAACATGGCAGCTCCAAAGGCACATGGCACGGGAGCCCTGTGGCAAGGCCCTGCCAATGCAAAAAGGCCTGCTTGGTACCAGCCCACATCACACCCCCTGGAGCCTCTGGTTAGCTGCATCACCCCTCACTTGGGCTGGGAGGGCACTGAGTGGTCCATGAACTGGTTGTCTAGCCCAGGAGGGGTGGTCATAGTGGCTGGAGCATATAGATAGAGGCACAGAGGGGCTCCCTTTTGGTTCTGCCTTTCTCTCTGTGGACCTGCCACCATGAGACTCTTGGCAGTAACTATTTTTTCTCTCTTCTTGCTTCTTCTCATCTCTTTTCTTCCTTTACTCTTTTCTTTCTCTTGTGGGTAATACTAAACCTGTGGGTGATATTTCAATACATTGTATGAGGTTGATGTTTGCTGGGTGATTTAGTGTAATGCTTCTCCTTGGTTGTATGTGACTCCTGTAAACCTTTTGCCAAAATGCTTATTTTCTCACTAAATTAAAAAAAAAAGTGTCCTGGGAAAAGCATGTTGTGTGTTCTCTTTACATGACTTCAAGGTATCAAAGAACCAAGGGCTTCACAAAAGTTTTGTGTGGGAACTCTTGAGAGTCTTAAATATAAGTAAAACATTCTAAATATCCTTCAGATCTATGCCAATATATGCATATTTCTTTTCTGAAGTGTGGATAGTTGCAAACACTTCAGTAATATGATTTGATTCTTCTATAGAATTTATAAGTATTTAGGGCATGTGATGTCCTAAGTGTGTGGCAGAAGGGAGTAGCACAAAACTTCAGTGTTCTAGGGAAACTAAAGATCCTAAAGATGTCTGCTACTATCTTTTACCACCATTCCATCTTCCTGAAGTTTCACTATTTATCTTCGGTCTTTACCCAGCTTGTCAACTGTATTTGATTTTGAAGTTATACATGCTATTATCTCACAGCTCTTTCTTAAAATGTGAACTAGGTACCTGCCTGACCCATTCCCACAGCCACCCTGAGGAACCCCTTTCCCTCTGGTTCTCCTGCTGGGTTTCACCCTCCTGCAGTCCATGTCCTGCCTTATGCCACAGGTGATTCAAGGACCTCAAGAAAACAATGATGTAGTGGGCTTACAGCTACTCACAGAAACGATGACAGGAAACTTGTTAATAAGGAAAGGGCAGCATTTAGCATTTTCAGTCAGTTCCTGTGGATACTGATGAATTAATGCATCCGACTCCCAGCATTTCACAGAAAATTAGGCCGGAAAGGATCTTGGGAATTATTTCTTCTGATCTAATTCCTGCCTTGAACCTGTATAAAAATCAGTGCATTACATATTTACCCCCAACCCTCTCCTCTTTTTTTTTTCTTTCTTTTTTTACAGCAGCAGAGGTCTACATGTACTTCCCATTCCAGCAGTATTTTCTCTGTGCTTTCATCAAATAACTTACTTTCCTGAAGTGATTTGGTTTTGGTCTCATAAACAACAGGTTTCCTTGATACTCTTTCTCTGAGATAAAGAAAAATAAGAAAAGTCACATATAAAATAAAAACAGATTCCTTTTTCTGGGATTTTACCTTTAAAAATTAATTTCATCAACTCAAGTACTTCATTTTTATTGTGTTCTGCTTTCTTGATATTGGTGTTACTGATGCTCAAAAATGCTGTAGACCTGAGGAAACTTTCTTTAATCTCCTACTATTTTGGTCAGAAACTCATCTTAGTGCCTGAAAGTTTGCTTTGCAATTGCTTTTGTCTGGCCATGGCATCTGCCAGAATAAACTTCACTAAGTCCACTAATAAGTAATGTTATTCTATCAATACCAATGAGCTTAGGAAATGAAGTGGAAGTTTTACTTCTGCAAGAGAAATGAATAAAAGTGACGCTCAAGAGTTTGATTCTCCATTGTTGGCTTTGCTGCAAGTTTGCTGCATAACTTTGGTGAAACACACAGTATGTTTCACCTTCTGTCTCTGAAAAAAAAAAAAAGTCTTTAAATTTACTGGGTTTTTTGGATGACCATTTACTTCTCTGTTTTCCCGTGTGGAGCAGTACTAAAGTGAACACCTAGTGAAGCTGCAACAGTTAAAACATTGCTATGGATGAAAGAAAAAGAGGAATACAGCCTATATGTGAAGATGAGGATTCATTTTTAGTCTGCTTAGAAGCTATATCACTGTAGCCAAAACACAATAAACATTATTATCCAGCTACAATGATACTAGCACTCACTGTCCAAAGGATTTAACCAATATAAAACAGATCTTACTAGTAATACTAAAGGTAGGTGTTATACATGACAATCTTGCCAAAGACAACTTGCGAAATCTATCCCTCTCCCTAGCGGTGTTCTTATCATTTTAGTATTCCTCTACATCCTATGAAGGATGGATTTAGCTGATGCATGCAGCAAAATTTCAGCATTGTCAGGTCTCTGCAGGGAGGCCTATGGTAGTCATGGTGGAGGAGTTTCCTCCTGCTCAGATGGGGGCTTTTCTTGGTTTGGTTTTCTTAGTTTTCTAATCACAGTTCACTTTCCTCTCCCACTGCAGCCTGGCCATGGGCCACAGCCCCATGCACACAAAGGAGTGTGTGCATCCAGTGAGGCCACCCACAGAGCTGAAGATGAAGCAAGTGAGACAGTAGTGACTGGCTCTGGTTAAACCTCTGGCTCTGGTTAAACCAGCGACATAGAGCTGCATCCATGGAGAGGCTGAAACCTGACACTACCAGATCAAGGTCATGATTTTTAAATTCATAGAGGCAAAAATGTATGTCCTAGCTATGGAGCCTCTCAAGAAATGACCATGGAGTGATACAATACACCTTTATTTTTTTTATTTTCTTGGCACAAAATTTAGGCATGTATTGATAAAATTTTCTGATATGCTACATTGGGAGGAAGAATTTGTCTTAGCTGAAAAATGTATTAATAGAATTTAAGTAGAAATAAACATTGGATACTACAATGTCTTTCATTTAGGGATTAATGAGAAGAAATTCTTCAAGAAGTTGTAGCACGATTACCTGGGCACACTGATAAATAGAAGAGTTTGCATATATCAGTCATTGGAAAGTCTACATGATGTGAGTGGAACATAATAAAAGAGGAAAAATGATCGTACAGTTTCTCAGACTAAGTTTTTCTTACTGAATTAAGGAATTTTTAATTTCACTGTATGTAGCATGGATCTTTCCTTAATACTATACATTTTTTTGACGCATCAATTAGCTTGTGAAGAGTCCTGCAGTTCAGAAGAAGTGGTCAAGAAATGAGCCCAAGATGTTGTCTTCATAAAGTTCCTGAGCAACTGCCTTTGAATCTAAATGAGAATACGCTGCACACTCAGGTGTGAAGAGAGGTGGCTGTTGCAACACTTCTTAAAAGGGAGAGGACTCTTTCATCTGCAGTCAGATAGGCTAACTCCAGAAAGAAGCACTCAATGACAAACAGTAGAGACTCGCACCACCCACCTAAAAGCAGCAATCAGTACTGCTTGCTTCCAATAAGCACCTGTGAGAGGATGTCTTTTTTGCTCTAGTCTGTGCAATTAATCACCACCTGTTGGCATGCAGGAGGTGTTCACAGCTGTTTTCTGCAGCTGAAACCACTGCTTATTACCTTTGAGCTGATAGATACTGTTGCAGCCAGCCATCAATATCAAATTCCACATGACTGTAGCAAAGCAGATTATATTAGTAGTCAGTAGTCTCAAACTGAAAGAAAAGATTAACAAAACCTTCTAAAATAAGATCCCATGGGAGTGTTGCTCTTATCCTCTGTACCTAGTATGGAGTATTGAATCATAGAATGGTTTGAGTTGGAAGGGACCTTAAACATCATCTGGTTCCACTCCCCTTGCCATGGGCAGGGACAACGTTACATTTGACCAACTCACTTCAAATGCCATCCCACCCGAATGCTTCCAAGAATGATATATCCTACCACCCTCATAATAAAGAATTTCTTCCTAATATCTAATCTAAACCTACCCTCTTTTAGTTTGAGACCATTCCTCATTGTCCAAGCACTACATGTCCTTGCAGAAATTTCCTCTCCAGCATTCTTGTAGGCTCCCTTTATGTACTGAAAGGCTTCTATAAGGTCTCCCTGGAGCCTTCTCTTCTCCACGCTGAACAACACCAAATGTCTCTGGCTGTCTACAAAGGAGTCCATGTGCTTCTTATGTTAGGGCCTAAGAGCTGGATGTCACACTCTAGGTGGGATCTCACGATAGTGGAATAGAGGGGGAGAATCACCTCCATCAACTTGCTGGCCATGCCTCTTTTGACACAGTTCAGAATACATTTGACCTTCTGGACTGCAAATGCATGTCAGCTGGTCATGTTGTGCTTCTCATCAACCAATGCCCTTCTCAGGGCTGCTCTCTCTTCTCTGCCTAGCCTGCATTTTTGCTTGGGATTGCCCTATCGCATATGCAGGACCTTGCACTTGGATTTGTTGAACTTCAAGATGTTCACACAGACCCATCGCCCAAGCTTGTCAGGGTCTCTTCAGATGGTCTCACTTATCTCCAGCGTGTGGACCACACCACACAGCTTGGTATCATCATCAAACTTTCTGAGGGTATACTCATTCCCATTCCATGTCACTAACAAAGACATTAAACAGCTGGTCCCAATAATGACCCAGAACAGTACTGCCTTTTCATTGAGACTTTGTTGACCATGAATGGCATGGTATTAGGATAATTAACAGCTGCTTAAACAGATGGTTAAAGAACAACAGTTCTTTAAACAATCCTCCATCATAGCTGGTTTAATTATTCATCATTCTGGCTGTGGTGTTGGTGTTTATCAACACAATCCCCAGCTTGGCACAGAGGAGGCTACAACACAGCCCAATATGATCAGTGCCTCAGACCTGTAAGGATTTCATGTTAGCAAGTGTGGTTATAGGAAAAGCTCCTGAGCTCGGATTTCAGTCAAATATGCATTTTAGGAATGGCTTTTATTGAAAAGAAGAAAAAAGGCTAAGATAAGGTTACTATTTGCAAATGCACAAGGATACCAAGGAGTATGCTGGCAAATTAGTAAGTAGATATAAATACACCAAGAGGAAACTTCTACAGGAAATCAAACAAAGACTAGTAGTCACCAGCGAGTGAGGTCTGAAGAAGTGGCAGAGGTAAAACCAGCTTATTTAAAGTTTTGTTTATATATCAGATAATTGACTATGACAGGAGAAATCTGGATGTAATATTTTAAGAACTCTTTCCAATTACATGTTTATTATACATGGGATTTTTATCTACGATCTTTATAGTGCCAAAAGCTACATATGAGATCTAGGGGTTAGTTTCTATCATTGCAGCAACGCTCAATCACCTGCCTGGGATGTACGCAGTTTGGACTCTGCCAGCAAGCCTTTAACCATGTAAGTCATTTTAACTTTTATATGCATCAACATCCAGGGGTCAGACAGAACCTCAGTGGGAAATCTTCCTGAAATGGTAAGGTAAGATTTGGATGATAAAGTCCTTCTGTGGCTTTAATCCAAAATCCTTTTACAGTTTGCTCTGAGTTATGAGAGTGGGGAAAAATTCAATTCCTCTTGCAAAAGTGATCCAAGGGCCGTCATGCTTCTGAGAACAAAGCTAGAGTAAAACCACCCTCAGTTCAAAAACTTGACACAGGAAAAATCCTAGCTGATAATTTTTTGAGTGGATTAGAGAGGATTAAAGAAGAGAGAGTGGTAGAATAAAAATAAGAAGATAAGAAATTTTTCTGCAGTCACTTCTGAGCATGGTAAATTGGTACCTCTAAGATTCTCACAACACCAAATGAAACACTTTCCTTTTTGACACTTCCCAATCCAAATGTCCAGACTGAGTAGCACTTACAAGCTATTCTTGGACTGCAGTCAGGGCTCCAAAAAATCAACTGAAAGTAAGCTAAATACCGAGATTTAAAGATTTTAAGCAACTGCTAGTCTGCCTTTTCTGGTACTGTGCTTTACATATTTTCTTGGGATTTTTTTCTGTGCATAATTTAACTAGTGAAATTTTAATATGGTGCTGATCCAGTATGACTTCATACCACCTGTAGAGACTTTTCTGTAATTTTAAAATCCTTTGTTACAATCATTAAGAAATGTTGCCCTTTCATTCATCATAATTTGGTAACTGATGAAAAATTCAGCTTATGGTCTTACTGATATTCTTTATTTTCCTTTCTTTGTGTATATGTGTCAAGCTACTCAATATTTTGAATCATTTTTCTCAATATTTGTGTATGTGTGAATTGTAAGTTTGTATGCATCAAAAGAAACATGTCTATCCAGTAAAAGCATATTGACAGACTCCTTTAAAAAAAAAAAACACACCAAAAACAAAAACAAAAACCAACTGGTGGGGACCTAGGCTTTGCATTAAATGAGAGAAAAATAATAAATTCTGTCAGGATATATAAAGAAGGATGTGGAAGGTAGGTGACATAGATTAATTGCAAGATTGGTTCAAAGATCAGGAACATTTCTTTTTATTTGTTTGTGGGGATGTATGCTAGTAGTTACTGCAAATTTTCTCTATTCATTTACCCAAGAAAAAGCTTTGGCTTCCTAATCAGCCAACAATACTTACCCTGAAATGAAAGTAAGGCTACACTCTTGTTTTGCACAAAGAGTGTATAGATAGGTCATGTAAGGAATATTAAATAGGAATACTGTGCAATTCCTTGTTTTTCTATGCAGATTCCAAACTCAACTCTGTAGGGTCTTGTCTTTTCCTTTAGACTGGAAAAATTTTTTGCATCATTGTTACATAGTAGGTTTCCATGTCTGACTCAGGATCAACATAGTAGGTCACTCTCTGGTGAAGCTGGACTTGTACTAAACTGAAGTGGTTGAACGGGAAGCCCAAATCTTGCCCTGCTGACTCTGTTGTCATCAGAATAACCTCTGGCAGAGATGGCATAGTAAGTAAAAGTAAAGGAGAAAACACAGCTTCCAGTTATTTATCGAAAATAAAAGAAATGAAAGTCCTTTGGTAGCTAAGACCATGTTCAGAAATTTTTATTGTAGTCTCTGAGGCAAACACATATTTTTTACTTCAACGCACATTTAAAAAATTATTAATGAACAGTGCATTGGATAGACTTTTACTACCATAAGCAGTTCTATATGGAGTCTGCAAAATTATGTCATAAACCAATTCTTAATATACTCTTGCACCAGCATTAATCCTGTGAGTGCTGACATAGGGTGCCTCAGTTGTTCATTGGTCCATCTGCCATCACCCCATCTGCTGCCCCAAAACGCGTCCCCTGCGTGCTGGCATTTCAGGGTGGCTACAAGACAATGCTGTGACCATTCCTTATCTCCTCATCTCCAAGGAAAATTTCCCTACCTTACAGAAAGTTGTGCTGTCTCTGGCCTTTGTATCTCAGCACAGACATGTCCTTGGCCACAGTTACCTGTGCTGAGCAGTTATGATTTTAATCTCCCTTTCAGGCAGCTGAGGGCAGTTCCCTCTTGGCCTTCTATTCTTAAAATAAGGATGAATCTAAATCCAGATTGTGTCTCATATTAGCAACATCTGATAACAGGTAGAGGCTGTACACAGGTGGAATGGATGAAACTCATTTTGTGTCATGAAGTACGTAGTTGCACATGGGCAACCTGACTCTGAATTGGAGCTTTATTTGTGGTAGAGAAGCTCCCTTGCTGTGGTGTATTGCAAATCAATCATTGACAATGACCAGAAGCAGAAACCTAGGCAGAGATTGTAAGAAGTAGGAATGCAAAATGTGGTATTTCCCTAAATAGCTCTGCTATTAAAACTGCTGTCAGATCCCTCCTATTACATGCAGGCAGCTTACAGATGCCTTAATGAAGGGTGTCCCATACTCTTATTCTTTCTGTTTCTATTAGAAAGGACATTTAAAACTCTCAACGTGTGCTCTGTCTTTAAACCTGATGCAATCCTATCAAAGCAGTAAAGAGCATTTGTGAGCCTTTCCTATGGAAAACAACCAAAAAAACCCAACCAAACAACACCTATAAGCCAATTAAAAAACAACAACAAAAACAAATATGAAACACACTATAAGAAATACAAAAATCAAAATCTGAAAACCTAGAGTAAAGAAGTGAAGCATTAGCCTGTTTGTTCATAAGAAAAAAAATATTAGTATTTAAATAAAATTTCCAAATCTGCTTTTGTTATATATACACATTTATATTGTGCCCACTTTGCAGTGATATCATTATTCCAGAGGGGAAAGAAACAGATTTTAAATACAAAAATAAGCCTTTTTTTCTTTTTTTCTGCTTTGTTGAATAACATTTTGCTAAAATTTACCCAGTTGAAGAACACATACATTTTAAATTTAATCTTCATGACACTAAGGTATGTTTCAGATGGGGACAAACAACAGTGGTCCATCTAGCAATCCATCCATTCATCCAAACTTGTATCCTAAGTTCCTCACTTCAATACAATAGCAGTAATATCCATTTGATTTTTATTTTGCTAGATGTTTGGGAATAAAGAATTTATTAGATACTCATAAAACTGTTGAATACTCTTTGTACTGAAACACTTCATCATCCATCTACATAGGTCCACACATTGGCAGTCTTCACCACAGTATCTGAGTGCCTCTGTAATGTCTGACCACTTTTTACTATGCTAGGTTATTAATCCTAAGTGACTGTAGGTTGGATTCCACCCTCTTTCCTTTTTTAGATTTTTTTTTTATTTTTGTAGCTCTATTTTTTTCTTAATGTAGACTTTTCTTCACTGTAATAATACTATTGGATAGACACAAGTGAGAGCAGAAGCATGTTATTCAGTACCATTTTGGTTGCTCCCATGCAATATTTTACTCTGATTTTTTATTTATCTAGAAAAATTTCTATAAAAGTTCTAAAAATGTTGAATCCATGGAGACATATGTCTATAAGGACAGTAGACAACCAAAAAAATCAGAAAGAAAAAAGTAAATTTAAAAATTATTTTTAATATTTTAAATATTATTTTATTCATGGAATACATGTTAGGACAGAATTATCCTTTGTTCAAGAGATGACATATATATTTAGTAAAATATTATTTATGACAGCCCTGTGATGATATTTCAAAAGTCTTTTCAGGTATTAAGTAGATATTTTTACCCTTTGTAACAAAATTTTGTAATGAAGGACAGAAAAAAATATATTAAAAATTTGACCTGAAGTACCCCACTTCATCCCCACCTTCCATACTAAGTTTCATTGTATTAACCTATTCAGATAACAATAGGAAGTAGTAAAACAGATTTCTGCCTTTGAATAAAGATATCCTTTGGGAGAAAAATGATACTTCAAACTGTTGCTTTAGTGTAAGAGTACTGCACAGTGCTGCAGAGAATTGAAAGAAAGAGTGACAATGAGGAACTAATAATGTTTTGCCACAGTCTTTGTTGAGGGAAATTGAAAACAAATAAGCATATCCATTCAACATCTATCAAATAACGAGATTGTCACATGAGTTCTGGGTCCATGTGGAAATATCTTGAGCAGAAGGTTTAAGTTATATCACAAAAGGAACACTCACCTTTTTTTAAAAAAAATAATAATATGCAGAGTTACCCAGGACCACAATATACAGTTCTTACTCCTAGTGGTATTTACTTGAGTAAATCCTCCTCTTAGAAAATTACTACTACTTTAATGAGCAGACTTTATATAGCATAAAAGCTTAATTATCAGACTCTTTATATTTTATTGCTATATTTGGCAATAGTTCCATAAGTAACTGACTTGACCAGACAGGTTGGACCAGATGACCCACTGTGGTCCCTTCCCACCTTACCCATTCTGGGACTCTGTGATTTTGCTGACATAAGTTTTAATAATAATTTCTCTAAAACTCCTTCTTGGTAATTTTAACTTTTCAGCTTTTAAACCTCCTAACTACTCTATTCCCATAATTCAAGAAATTCTTTCCCATCCATGTCCAGCTGCAACTCACACCCCTGCCTCAGGCAACATGTCTCACCACGGGTTTCCCCAGAACACTGCTCTGTCTAATCTTCAGGTCACTTCCTGAAGAATGATTAGGGTCAGCATTTTACTTTGGGACTGGTCCTCAGAAAAGATGTGTACCTCAGTCTTGGGTCCACCATGCAATACAAGACTCAACAGCTCACTAGGCTTAGCTTTGGTGATGCAACTGTGTTTTCAAACATATTATAACAGTCCAATGACTTGTGTATTTACCTAAAAAGGGACCTGATACTGGTTATATAATGAGAAAAGCTGAGTAACATTGAGAACATCTTCTTTTCAAATGTCAAAGAATTTTGAATATAAGCAATTATATACAATGCATACAAACTTTACTTTGCACGTTTTAAAAACTATAAGAAATTTTCAATCCTTATTTTAATGATGGGATAATGAATAACATGCAGTGGTGCTTTCATTTAGAAAATAGCCAACAAACCAACACAATGTTCTCCAGTAAATATTTCACTGTGCATTACCAGAGAGAAATATCTATCTATTATACACCTCTCTGCAGGATACATTCTGTACTCACTTTACAGACATACTGCTTGAGACTGATAATTCAGTGTCTCTGTAACATGATTGCTAAATACCATCTTTGAAGAGAGAAGCTAATAAGCATGCCATGGTTTTCTAAAAGCATCATTGTTATAGCATCCATTAGTTGTCCTGAGATTATTTTTGATCATTAGGTGTGTACAAAAAATATGATACTTTTGGAAAGCAGATAGAAGGTGAGTAGTTTATAATGTCACCCAAAATAGAAAAGCGTAACATAGCTCCACAATCACACACAAAAAGAAAAGAAAAATAATTCTAAGCTTTCTACTGAAGAAGCTTTTTCCCAGGTGGTCAATTGCACTTGTCATCTGTTATTTTGGAAAATGCACAGAATTTAATAGATGAGGTATATCAAACTAACTACATTAGGAACATACCAGCTGTCAATATGGCTTCAGACCAACAGCATCTTTTGGGAAAAGCAAATTCTGAAATGAAGGCAGTATACTATTAGTCTGATAGAATGATTATAAGTTTCACCATCTGTTTCATAGTTCACTATTAATTGTGAATTGTATCAGCAGATAGTTTCTAAAATCCACGTTTACTTTTTTATACAAACAACAGCAAAGCAGAATCGCAACACATTATCTCAAGTAATGATGTACCAATGCTGGTGGTAAATCAGATAAAACTTCACCCTGGTTTAACAAGGCAGATATCTAGGGTACTAATTACAGTAAATAGATCTACAAATATCAGTGGCAGTACAGAAAAGTGATCCAGAATTATTCATCTTTGCTCAAAAAACTCACTGTTTTTGCTTTTCAAAGCTATTCCATTGTACATGCACATACTATTTATCTTTCAAATTTCAAAGTCCGTCAGTTGAATGCTATTGAATTTTAATTGCAGCAACCTATTTAATCAAACGTGAATGCAAAAGCTCCAACAATTTCAAAATATTCCACAGCTGTATCTAAACTAGAGAAGAATTTCTTGTATGTAAAATTAAAAGCTTATTCAATACATTTAATATGAAGCATCATGACAGTGTTTAAATTTATATCAGGAAAAAATAGAAGAAAAATTTAATTAATGCCTTGTGGGTTTGGGTGTTTTTTTTTTTTTTTCTGGGAGGGTAGGGGTGGGGGTGGTTTGTTGTTGGGGTTTTCAGGAGGGTTTTTTTATTTGTTTTTGTTTTCCTTTTTGTGGGGTTATTTTTTGCTTATTTTTTTTTTCTGAACCTAACCATAAGGTTTTTTCTTGTTTCTTTGTTTGATTCTTTATTCTCCTGGAAGCAACTTCATGGTCAGACTAGTGAATCATAACATTTGTAACACTGAATGCATAAGTCAAAGTTTTTTGAAAGAAATCTTCTAAACATGGTGTTATTTAAATTATTCATTGTTTTCAGCTTAAACGTATATTTTGCTTTACCTGAAGATAAACTGTCACTCATGTCAGCTTCATGCAAAGTTACCAAGAAAAGCTTAAAGCAAAAGGAAAAAATATAAAAAGAGATACTTAGTTTGATTGCCTAAGCCATAAGCTGCATTCAGTGTTTCTTTTTCTCAAAAGCTTCTTCTACTTTACCTTCCTTGTATTGAAGAAACTATAATTTTTGTTTTTCCCCTGCTATTCTTGTAACTTCATTAGCTGATTAACAAAGGTAAAATAAAACAGAGCTCTGCAGAGCCTAATATGAAACTGCCTTCACTATAGGCAGGAAATTACTATAATAATTTTCACTATAGAAAATTACTGCCCAATATCCAGAAGTCTCTGGAAANTAGAAAATTACTGCCCAATATCCAGAAGTCTCTGGAAAATCCAAGAAATAAAAATGAAACCACCATATCATAGTAAGTTTACTCTTTCTCAACTTGGCAGCCATATCACTTCATGACTGCTCAGATCATTTGAGACATTTGATGATATCTACACTAGTACAGAGATTTTGTTGTTGCTGTTGTTGGACTTTTTGGTAGGGTTTTTTTTTTATTTGTACTGTGTTTTGTCATTGTTTGATAATCAGTCAGCATAGCAAGTGTTCTTTTAGGACAACAGTTATTAATCTAATAACTAATGGTTACCAAGCTCAGAGACAGATGAAAAACAGACTTTCAATTTACTGGGAGAAAAACAATGTCCTTTTCAAATCATATGATGAAAAGTGAATATATACTGACACTAACAGCTTTCTGAGCATTGCTGGAGCAAGAACTCTTTAGAAGTTGCTATCACATCCATTGGTAATACCAGAGCTAACTTCCCCAATGGGTCTTTATCATATATATGAAATTCTAATAGAAGTATAAAATTCTAAAGGAATTGAGAAATATATTTCCTCCATAATAATGTCCTTCATGTTTATTAAGAATGTGATTGACATAGCAAATTAAAATAAGTGGGGGTTTTTTTCTTAATTTTTTTGTAAAGATCTGTTTCTGGACTGTCATTAAGAAAGATCTGCATGTTTTAGAAGTACAGACTCAGGCCACCACTTTGTCTGAATGGATGTGGAAAGAGACAATTACAAATGTACAGTAGATTTTTTCAAGCAAAGTTATCTAGATGTAATTCAAATAAATTACCAAGGTTATGGCTTTGCTGGCAATCAACCAAAACCCACTGCTTTTGCCCAGGACTATAAAGCTATTTTATAGTATTAATTATTAAACCACAGCATTAAGCAAAAGCCCATATATGGATATTTTTATTTTAGAGAAGACACATTTACAACAGATCTTAAATAATTTTGCATTCTGGTGATAAATTCAAAGAATCTAGATAATAGTCTATATGAGCTGGACACCTACTGGCATGTTTTGCTTTTCTAAGACATTTTGCAATTCCCATTGATTACTGAAATATTTTTCTTTTTTTATCTATCAAAGCCTTTATATTCATATTTTAATTCTTGGTCATTATTGGAACTACCAGTCAATTGAGATTCATATGCTGGCAACAGCCATCTCTTCTCTTTCTTCTCACAAGCTCTTGAGTTCAAAGAGCTATATCAATCACATTTTCAAGCCAATTACTTTACTCTGGTTCTTTTGGATGACCTTAAAGTATTTCTGAAAATGAAAATATGTCAGCCTGCTAGGAACTGAATCCAGATTCCATGCTTGATGACAGCATCTATGTCTATCTCCCTTTTTATGCTTTGGTCAAATAGTATCTATAGTAATGTTCATTGTCCTCCTCTTTTTGTAAAGCAGCTCCACCTCTTACTATTTTTTCATGTTAGCAGAAGGTCCATTTATCTGTTTAATATTTTCTCTTTAATTTTGAAGTAATGTGCAGGTCCCTTTTCTTACAGGACATACTACATTCTGAAGGATATGGCAGTGGAACATTATTTCATAACCACAGATTTTGGCACAAGATGGTATCTTTAATATCCACTACAAAACACATTAGTGACTTAGACCTGTGACTTTCCAAATTTTCAGTTCATTTGTTACCTATTCCTACATTTCTACTGTATAAGCAAAATTTCTATTTCTAGCTTATCGATATTTCTTTTGCAGGCAATTTTCTATAGAAAAAGGTAAAACTAATCCATCTGATTTTAGACTGATGAAGTCTCTGTATGGCAGTAACTTCAGTGGTTATTGACATTCTTTTTTCCTATGTGTTGGCAAAGAAGCACTAACGAGCGCTGATATCAACACTACCTGTGAAGGACTTTCGTAGTGCTGATTAGGAGGCTTGCCTCCTTAATCTGAAAGGCCACCATCCAAATGGTAACATCCAGGCTTACAGCACTTCTTTGATAGTTGATGTTAGAAATTTAATTCATTTTTATTTATAAACTGCCCTTTGCTTAATAATCAGAATTGTTTGTGTTGGAAGGGACCTTCAGAATCATCTGTTCCAACTCCTCCTGAAACAAGCACAGACACCTTCAACTTAGTCAGGTTGCCTCATCCAACCTGACCTTCAATGTTTCCAGGTATCTGTTCCCTCTCTGGACAACTTGTTCCAGTGTTTCACCAGTTTCACTGCAAAAAATTGTCTTCCTTACACCTAGTCTAACTCTGCTCTTTTTTAGTTTAAAACCATTAGCCTTTCTCCTGTTGCAACAAGCCTTTGTGGAAATTCTGTCCTCATCTTTCTTATAAGCCTCATTAAGTAGTGAAAGGTTTCAATGAGATCTTCCCAGAGCCATTTCTTCTTCAGACTGAACAATCCCAGCTTTCTCAGCCTTCCTCACAGGACAGGTGCTCCAACCCTCTGATCATCTTTATGGCCCTTCTCTGGACTTGTTTCAGCAAGTTCTTCTTATATTGAGCTTCCAGACCTGGAAACAGTACTCCAGATGGGATATCACAAGGATAGACAAGAGAGGAATAATCACCTCCCTCAACATGCTGGCCATTCCTCAGCCAAGATGTGGTTGGCCTTCAGGGCTGCAAGCACACACTGTGGCTCATGTCCAGTTTTTCATCCACCAGAATCCCCATGTCCCTCTCCCCAGGGGTGCTCTCAATGAGTTCTTCTCCTGGTCTGTATTTATGTCTGGGTTGTCCTGACCCCATATGCAGGACCTTGCACTCAGCCTTATTGAACATCATTATGTGCTTGTGGGCACATAACTCAAGCCTGTATAGGTCCCTCTGGATGGCATCCCACCCTTAAGATGTACCAGCTGCACCTGTCCCTGCTTCAACTGCCTATGCTTTTACTTCTTGCTCTTTAGTTTGACCAGTAGTTCCCTACTCAGCCATGCTGGGCTCTTGCCTTCCTTTCCTGATTTCTTACTCGGGACAAAGAGCTCTTGTGCTCTATGGAAAGACCCACAATCTCTCTTCTGCTCCCTTATCCTTGAAGACTGTTTTCCAGAGGGTCCTACTGACTAACTCTTTTGAAGACCTGAAATGTTGCTTTCTTAAAATGTAGGGTACTTTTTATTTCGTCTCATTCATATCCCTCAGGACTTCAAATTTCACTAGTGCATGATCACTACAGCACAGGCTGTCTTCAGTCTTGATGCCACTGATGAGACCACTTGCACTGGTGACCATCAGGTCCAGTAACTCATTCCTCCTGTCAGGGGCTGTTTGTTACCTGTTTCAAAAATTTATCCTCAATGCATTACAGGAATCTCCTGGATTGCCTACAACTCATGGTTCTACTTTCCCAGCAGATGTCAGGGTGGTTGAAGTCCACCAGTAGGACAAGAGCCTGTGAGCGCATCATCTCCTGTAGGTAGAGTAAGAAGGTCTAATCAACAGGGTCCCCTTGATCAGGTGTCCTGTAGAAGACACCAACCACAAGGTTCCCTTTGTTGCCGCTGTCTCTGATTCTTACCCACCTGCTTTCAACCTGCTTGTGGCTATTCTTCACAGGCAACACTTCACACTCCATCTAGTTCTTGATGTAGAGAGTAAACCCTTTGCCTGTCCTCCCCTGAGTGTCTTTTATGAATAGGCTGTACCATCAATAGCTGCACTCCAGTCATGGGATTCATCCTTCTCTGTGTTCCCTTCTGTTGCCTGAATTTGCCCTAAAAAAAGAATAGAAATTGAGTGATAGCAGTTCTCTTTTGATGTTTATTCAAGGTCTACAGCCTGGAAAAACATCATGAAAAAATCTAGCTTGAATGAACTGTCAGAATTAACTTCCTTACAATTCATTTCCTGCCTCCCACAGTTCTATCCAGCCAAAAGGTATATCCAGTAGCAGGCACCGCCTGCTACTTTTAAATGCGTGATTCCCAAAAGGAAAAGAATTTTATGTGTAGCTGCCACTGTATCTGACTGTGAATCAGAGGCTTGCGTTCCCTGGACAGAACCAGGGAAGATTTGTGTGTCTCAGAGCAGGGTCAAATACAGTCAGCATGCTAAACAAGCTGTTGATAAAGCAACACCAAAACCAAACTGTTGCAGAACTTCCACTCCAGTGTAGAATCTGGGCTGAAGTCTGGGCAGCTACGTCTACTATTTCATGATCTGCTTTTAAAACATACTGCTAGTGCTGTTTTGCATTCTCATGCAGTAGATGCCAGAAGTATTTCTGCAGGGATTGTTTACCTAGGCTCAATGATATTTTCAAGATGTGAATTCCTTTTCAAGATGTGAATTCCTTTTCAAGATGTGAATTCCTGGCTACCCAGAGAGAAGCCTGAGCTGAGTGCTCCCAGTGCACAGAAAATGCATCTTAGTCAAAAAAACAGAAGACTACAAGACAGGTGCAGAATCTAGAAATAAAGAATCTCTCAACAAAGCTAGTTCCTGAGCCAAGTGGCTTGAATTAAGATGCTTAGGGCTACTGTCCTTGCCCTGACGATTTGAGCTGATCACTGTGTAACGACTCACTTTAAACAAAGACAGAGTGATCTCTCCCATCTGCCCTCTTCAAGCAGAAGCCTTAGAGTTAATAAACTTACGAAAAATATGAACTTGAATGTTCTTCTTTTTGTCTCCCATTACTTTACATCAAAGATATAGGAAAATATACACCTAGACTTTCTGAATGAATGTTTCCTCCCACAATAGAAATGTATGTGCTCTTTATTTGAGGTATAAAACAAGCTGTATACTAAGTACTGCACCAAAATATCCTATAGTTCCTCAGAAAATCACCAAATGTCTTCCTAGGAAAAACATATTTTCGCATCAGTTTCAGTCCTTTCCTAAGTTCCTTAAAGTAAACAAACTTTTGCGGAGAGAAAGGACTTCACAGTACGAATCTATGAGATTCAAAGTGAAGACATTTTATTCCACACAGCACACAGTTTATATAGAGTTAAAGGTACATCTTATTGGCTAAAAGGTCTCATCCCAACACGCTAGAACTTCTAATTGGTTACAAGCCTCTATCTCACAAGTCCAATGTTTATATTATCTCATCCTGATGTTTTCAGGTCCATGTCCGGAGATCAGCAAGGCAGTTGAGACATTCTCATGTAAGCACTTGCAGGGAGTGACCGTTGCCTAACGGACAAACAGCAGGTGTGCGTCCTTGCTTAGCTGACATATCTGCACTATTCTCATGGAGCTAAAGCAGTTTGGATTGCTCAGAAATTCACTTTCTGCAAGCAATCTCTCAACAGTTCCTCAGGGAAAAAATTCATCTTGAGTCAACATTTCACAAAAATTGTAGTGTGGCTTTTACTAGTGGTCCAGAGTAATAAAAAAGTGAAGAGAGGGTTCACCTAACCCAATCACTATATCAGCCTTGGTATCCTGTGTAGTTCTCTATTTTTTGTCCATACCACTGTCATTGTTTAATCCCAGCCAGCAACCAAGCATCACAGAGCTGTTCACTCAAACTCCCACCAGCTGGATCAGGAAAAGAATTGGAAGAGTCAAAGCCTGTGAGTTGAAAAAAAAAAGACTGTTTATTAGAGAAAGGAAAAGCTGTGCACATAAACAAAGCAAAACAAGGAATTCAATGCTTCCCATGTGCAGGCAGGTGTTCAGATGTCTCCAGCAGAGCAGGGCCCCATCACACATAATGGTTACATGGGGAGGCAAGCACCATCATTCCAAATGTCCCTCCTTATTCCTTCCTCCCACTTTATATACCAATCAGGATGACATATGGTATAGAATATCCCTTTGGTCACTTTGAGTCACCTGTCCTGGCTGTGTCTCCCCCTAACACCCATGCAACTTGCCAGCATGGCAGAATGAAAAGTAGAAAAGACCTTGGCTGTGTGTAAGCACTGCTCAGAAATAACAAAAAAATCTCTAGATTGTCAATCCTATTTTCAGCACAAATCCAAAACACAGCCCCATACTAGCCACTGTAAGGAAAATTAACTCTAGCCCAGCCAAAATCAGCACACTCCCTCATGAAGGACAGTACAGTTTGATATGCCAGCTACAGGCCCTTACCATCACCATGGTCTTATGAGTCCATATCATTGTTTCCTCCCTGCTTTTGCCAGACAAGAGATCTTTCAACCAGGCTTTTACCTGTTAGAGACAACTGCCTCTGGGATTTAATTCCAGAAGCAATAAATGTGCTGTTGAACCACAGACCTGGGACAAAGCCTGCTATTTAATGTCTAAATAGTACTTTGGTGTCCTGGTATTTATCTCCATGCTGTCTTTAAAACAGAATGACTCCACATTATTTCCTCTTTGACTTCTAAAACACAGGCTGTTATCCAAATTGAAAGCTAAACAGCTAACCAGCCTGACAGACCCTGAATCTTCAAATGGAAATTTTGTGTAATTTCAGTAGTTTCTGCATATTTGCCTAAATATGTTTAGAAATAAATTTTTGTGAATGAATGTAAAAGCCACTAATTGTGGCTATTTTCAGAAGTCTCTATTTGTAGAAGTCACTGTTTCTAGAGCTCCCACTGTATGCAATCTTCTGATCAGGAGATAAAATTGCCAAGCTAATTTAAATGTGAAGTCACATATTACCCATTTAAATAACTACAATACCTGTCAGATAATTACAATATTCTTAACCTTTTCCTGGAATAGATATGTACCACTACTTAAACTTTTGTATATATGAAAAGATTTTAATTTTAAACTAGTTTACACCTTTTAAAAAGTACTGTGGCAGTACCTACATGTCTGCAGGGGGTGGCGGAGGGGGAGGTGTGGGGGTGGTATATTGGATGTGATTTATCAATTCCCGGAAACTTCTGTGTGACAGAGATCCTACAGATATCATCAATATACCAGGTATTGAAATTATAAAGGTGTTCAGCAAACCAAAATAAAGTCTCTGGTATAGATGATAGGAGCTGGAATAGAACTGTTGTAGCCAAATTTATGAAAGCTCTTCACAGGGTGGTGAATATATGCTTTAAATATATAATAAACCTTCCTTACAGATGGAGAAAAAAAGCTTCTACTGCTGCTGCAGTGACAGAGCAAAAGGGTTGCTGCTTTTGTCATCTGTTAGAGCCAGCAGTTGTGATGGGAATGGCATCACCAGCACTGTCGCAATCAGCAGTGCTGATAAAACTGTGGAACTGGAAGAAGGCACAAGAATTTTCAGAGGGAGAAAGCTTATTTAAAAATTAACAAGCCTTTCCACTGTTGAAAAAGGGAGTTTAATGCATATGATACTGCATGAAGGAACTTATTATGAAATAGAAAGGTTAAATTTAGTCTACAGCTCCGTGCTTGAGTTTAAAAGATGAGAAGCATGTGATTTTCCAGATGAAATAAAATAACCTAATTTTAATGTTTTTTTCATGTACTTCTTTGGTTATAACTGTAATGGTTTAAGGGTATAACAGTGGAGAGTTTGAAGAAACAGTAACACATTTTACTGGACCAATGTTTGTCTGAAAATAGAAAAAAACCCCAATCACTTCCAGCCACACAATCCTTTCAGAGCCTGGGTTTTTTTAGGACAGGTTTAGAAACAAGGACAATATTATGGGCATAAACAGCCCACATGTAATGGAAAATTAAATATATTCTATGGAATTAATCTCTAAGTTGTTTTGAGTATTTTTTATGTAAGATCCTCCTTTATGCTGACAGATATCTTTATGTACAGAGCAAAAATGCAAGAAAAATGTGAATATAAGTAGCTAATGTTTATGTACAGATGTCCTTCAGAAATGAAATTACTACAGAACTGGAAAAAGCCATGCTTAGTGTTTTATTTATGTGAAATAAGACAAAATTCTACCATCTTTCTCTGGAATGTTTTGTTAAAGTCAGATAACAATTATTTATTGAGCTTGTGATCTGCAAAATTTTTCTTGTCAAGTACAGCAGCAGCAGCAGCAGAGCAGTTGCAAGTAAGGATATCAGATATTCAAAAGTAAGAGCAACTCTCAATTTTACAGGACTTCGAATTTTTGCTTTCTCCAGTAGTGCATTCACTGCAGTTTTGGATCCTTTGTCCTAAGCCATGCAATCCTAGTTGTGCTTATAATATCCCTCATTAACCAACATGTGATACCTTTCTAGAATTATGTTTGGCACTGTACATGTACCTGATATATGACTAGTGCTATTCATACTTTTTCTTCATTTTTGTCAAGGTCAAGCTTCCTTTTAACATTCCAGATACTTTTTGAACTCATAATCCATCTGTCTAGTCACTTAGCTGCCTTTCCAAGATTTTTCTTGCTGCTTACCAGTGCACTATTTGAATGCATCATGAGGGTATTTATAAATGATGCATAAATCCCAGTTTTTCCTTAGCAATATGAGGGCAAATTTACATTTAAATGTACATAGGTGCAATTAGAGCTATGAAAAAAGGGGCTATTACTTAAGTAATGTACCAATGTGCAGGAAGATTGCATTTAATTGCTTCAATTTTGCACGTTTTGGAAATTTTACAGATACTGACAATTATAGAAACCCAGAAATTTACCAGTCCAAACAAACATAATGGAAGATTTTTGTTTGTTTGTTTGTTTGTGTGTGTGTGTGTGTGTGTGTGTGTGTGTGTGTGTTTGTGTGTGTGTGTGTGTTCAGGTTGGTTGGTTGGTTGGTTTGGATTGTTTTCTGGTGGGCTTTTTGGGGGATTTTGGGTGACTTTTTTGTCCTGGCACTTAATTTACATTTACAGATATTGCTAAATTATTTTATTTTCAGTGTTTGCAAATGCAGGGCCAGAGGGCACTAGTAGGCCTTTACCACTGTAAGTAGCCTCATCAGGGAGGCACATCCCTGAGCTACATCATAGGTCTAACTGTTCAACCTTGCTCTGGATACTTTCATGTAGTGAATGGCCTTTCTGGATGGACCCCAATCCTGACTCACTACCTCACCTTTCTGGGACTGTAGTAGACCACATCCACAAAATAGGGACAGTGGGATTGATCTTGGGTGTCTTAACTGTGTTGGGGGTTCAACCACCCTTAGCCCCTGGCTTGTCTGTCCTTGTGGAGCAGCCCTATTCTAGCACCTGCATGAATCTTGTACAGCTTCTGATCCTATCAGACAAAACTGACAGATTTCTGGATTATAGACTAATCACAACATGCACACACATAAAAAAAGAAATTAGAAAAATAACATCCTCCTGATTAGTTAATTATTCATTTATTGGAAAGTAAATAAAACAGATTGCAGCATCTTTTTAACCAAGTCACTCATAGCATTAATTTTAAAATAATAGCTAAGACAAAAATAAATTCCTTTTTTCTTATTCACATTTCCAGAAAGTAAGTGCAATATCAGATATAATGATGGTATAAACTACAATAAAAATAAGATCATGGTAGTATCACTAAGCAATACAAAATTATGTTAGTTATTCAAGATTACAAAGCACAGGAAGGTCACAGAAATGCTCTGACACAAAGAAATTTACCGTAACCAAAACAAAGGAAATTTGACATAGACAACTGCAAGTACAAGTACAAATACAATGATGTACCTCACAGTCATTTCAAGGTCTTGTGCGAGTTGTTCCAGTTGACCTTGCTATGTACAGAAGGTTGAACTAGATAATTTCCAAAGGTCCTTCCAAATTCCTCCTTTCTGTAATTCAAAAGTGTAACAGTTCGTTTTGGATACATGTCCAGAATAAAGCTAATCACAGTCATAAGGTGCCACAAACAGAATTTATTGCAACAACAACAAGCAAAAGAGAGTTAAAAGCATAAAGTACTTAATACAAAAGAGACTAGAAAGAATAAAATATTTAAAACTTAATTAAAAGACACAAAAGGATACAATATAGTTGAAACATAGTTGATGCTGCAGCAGTTGCTTCCTATTTCTGATGCTTACTTGAGCAGACAGGCCAGGACTACCAGGATGGCAGAAGTTGGACGGCTCTCATGCTTAGTGGGCGTTCCCACAGAGCTAACAGTGGAAGGATGGGTGTTGCTCAGCTCTCCCACTCCTGGTGTTCCTATTTATCAGCTATCCATTATACTATGTAGGGCCAGGACGCAGTATAAGGTGATGCCTGAGAGGCAGCCAAACACCACCTATTAATTACATAAGCGGCAACAGTTTGCGCATGCTTGACTGTTGGATAGTGATCGTACGACCCCTGCCCACCTATTCTTCCTCCTATCATTAGCTTCCTCACCCCCTTGTACAACCTTCACCATTGTGTTCCTATGCATGCAGCTAAGTCAGAGAGGAACAAGGCCTTGATAATGAAGAACATCTAGTGTTATATAGTTATTTTGTATACTATTCTGCCTAGTTTCCCAGTACATACTTTCACACCCTTCTATGCTCCACTGATCATCTAAATTTAAAAGTACCTCCCTTACAAAAAGTTTCCAAAATAAATTCCTCATCCTTTTGTCTCTTCCAAAAACACTATCCTTTGGCTGCTCTAGTTTCACTGTAATCGCTGCAGGTACTGTAATGGACAACCACATGTACATCTGTGTTTCAGTTTCTCATACTAAGCATACGTGAAGATCTCTCTCCACATCACAACCTTACACTCATCTTAGCCCTCTACACCTGATGTGCTGTTTGCTTGTTTTAGGCCCCCAATCCCTCATATATTATCTCAAATTCAGGATCTAAACAAGCAATCTTATTTCCACTCAAAGAAAGTAGTGTCACAAAAAAAATCTATCTTATGAAATAAATATAAAAATGTCTGGCACATGATCTCAGCAGATATTTTTATCTCAAGATCCAGCAGTTTTATTTATTTCTTACTTGAATCATAGGTAGAGTGACTTTGTATCTGTTCAATGCAAATTCACAGAATAAAAACAGAAATCAAAGTTATAACTTCCATCTCAGGATTTCCGTGAGATACAGATCAAACTCCATACTTGAAATGTGTCAAAAAAAGTCTTCATGTGCTTTTAAAACTGTAAAGTTTTGTGGGGTTTTTGCTATTAAGTTAATGTATATATTTATATCTCACTATGTGTATATATGTACGTCCCTCTCTATATGGGTGCAATAATATGGATTCTACTGTTAACATGATGCTGCCAGGGGCTCCCCCTAGTAGGATTAAAAGAAAACACCTACAGGAACATGAATTCAGAGACAAAAAAAAAAAAAAAAAAGAAAAACATCAGCTTCCTAAATTCCCAATTTCTTCCATCTATTTACATTCCTTTTTTAAAAATAATTTCACCAACATCATTTATTTCATTTAAAATGATGAAGATTTTTTCACCCTTGTGAAGTACTTGGATATTCACAGATGAAAATAAGAGCTATTATAAAAGATAGTAAACTATGTATGTATGTACTTAGCTTAGATATCAAGAAAAGATTTTTCACCCAGAGGGTGGTTGAGCACTGGAACAGGCTCTCCGGGGAAGTGGACACACCTCCAGATTTGTCTGAGTTGAAGAAGTGTTTGGACAATGCTTTCAAGCACATGGTGTGATTCTTGACATGTCCTGTGCAGGGCCAGGAGTTGGACTTGATGATCCTAGTGGGTCACTTCCAACTCAGCATATTCTATGATTTTACAATTTGACAAAAATCTTATGTCTAGAGATAGCACAACTCTTTATGGGATCAGGCTCACTCACTCAAAAATTCCAATCAATCCATCACTTTAGATATCCCGGTTAAAATGGAAGTATACAGCAAATTCATCCCATTCATGAAATACATGATTAGAAGATTGTTTGCGAATAATGGATTCAATCTCTGAGGATAAGGCTAATTTTGCTTAACATCCTCTGAGTTAAATGTTTGCATTCTCATTGTAGTAGAAAGAAAAGTCAGCATGTTCAAATGCATAAGCCATTTCATTTTAAACATTTGTTCTTAAGTGGGAAGAACAACATGGTAAAAGTACTAGCTATTCTCTTTTGACTGTGAAGAGTCTGGACAACCAACTGAAATGTAAGTGTGTATCTTGTAGATTTTTGCATCTCTTTGGGTAATAATTTAAATGTCACAGATGAAAGAAATTAAAATTAAATAAAAAATATTTTGTAGGTGTTTGCTATTTATTACTGTACCATCTGCTTTTCCTTAAAGACTGTAGCACTCATTGATTTCTAGTAGAAATTATTATTCCACCCTAGTACTACCCAATACTGAATTACTCCTATGGACTTACATGATTTACTGCAGATAAATAATATAAGTAAAGATCCATTCAGTTTTTATATGTACATGGTTTAAAGTACTAATGTGAATGACTGATTGATGAGATGGTTTGTGTTTGAATTTTATGTGTCTTCCCAGATTAACCAGTAGAGAATGCCTTAACGGTGAGATTTTGACACCGTAGTGAAACAAATTTCTGATTGGAAAATGTCATCAGTTAAGTTGTATAAATTATGAAAATAAAATATACTTTTAGCTAGAATAATTAGTGTTTCATTATGACTGAAAGCAACAAAAAACATTTAAGCATCTGAATATTTACTCATATAAACCTTAAAATGTAGGAGACCCAAGACTGTGATTAGACATCTTAGGTTCCTATATTTGTATGATTCTAAATATGCCTTAGATAGCTCATCTTGACTTCACAAAATTTAAATAAGCAGCTGTCAAGAATGGTTTTATACATCCTATACACAAAGGATCGTGATTTATTCCTGTTAAAGCTGTATTTCAAATTGTTGAAGTCACACTGATCTGATGTTTCAGAACTGTGCATTTTCATATTCTGTTGTTAGCATATAATTTGATTTTAACAACTTCCTTAGTTTATTTTAAATTTGAATATTCATGGCTGTATTATAAATTCTAATTAGAATTATGACTATTGATATACTTGTTCACATCCCCGCATGACAATTTTCAGTGTTTGCTTTCATACCACTTATGGGACTGAGTGTCCCCTCATTCATGCTCTGGCTGTACATGTTCTATCATTAGGCACCTGACACTCTCCATTTGTGGTACAGAGAAAGAAAATGGCAGATCTGTGACTGTGAATTCCATGTGTTCTCAGAGTCAAGTGTCCAAGATTTATGTTCATCAGCTTTCAGATGCTGAAGTAATAGGCCGTACATTTATGGCATATAAAAAAGTCATTACTTGAAACATTCACCATGCTAAGGGTGGATGTTTCAAATAGAGGGGACAGGCAGAGTAGACAAGTGTCTTAGTCTCTGTATTCATTGTGGCTACACCAAAATTCCATGCGGAACCTTTTGGATCCTTGAAGTACTCTTTCCTTGGGTACTTGGTTGATTAACACCAGAAAAACTCTTAATTCTCCTGGTCCTGCCCAAAGAGAGCCCTACAAACTGTGGGAGGAGAGAAGTTTCCTGTAGTGTACACAAAGAAGAGGCTGGGAAAGGCAGTGTGAGTTGTTCCTTGTGAAAAGGCAAGCACAGTTGTGCGATCATCTTTGCTCAAGCACCTGGGTGTACTTGATGTGTAATACAGAAGGAAAAGGACTGACAAGTCTTCATGCCTTTTGCATGTCTGGCACATCTCTGTGATTAACAAGAGAAACAAAATGAAACTGAGCATAGACACACATAGACTGAACATAGAATGAAACCAAGACATGATAGTATTTTTAATGATAAAATCCAGTTTCACTTTAGCCTTAGTATAAGTGTCAAAGTTATTTTATGTGGTGAAAGAATACCTAGATATGCCTAGCCAACATGAAAGAAGATGAGTAAAACTAAAATTATCTTTGCAACAACTGAAGTCGTACATTTTTCATTGACTCCTGTGAGATGAGAATTTTGTGCTGGTTTGCTTCTAAAGTTTACTCCAAATAACTATTGGTTTCTCCAGAAATCATCAGTTCTGAATCCTTTTGTACATTCATAAAATAGATTGATATTTAATCTTTGGGGGAAAAGCATCTGTTAACATTTTCTGAAAAGCATTAGAGAAAAGTATTCCCCAATTAAAGTCAGAAGTTTTCAGCTGATGTAATGGAGTCACCACAGATATTTTCCAGAGAGTAGAAATCTCAGCAGGTGGAAAATGTTTGTTTTGTAATTAACATTGTGTACTTATCATTTAGGGATGTGATTTTTCATTTTTAGAGCTGACAATTGTGTTTCTATATTTCCATTTAAATTTTCTACTGGGAAAAAAATACTGAAGGCCAAAAATGGATGTTTAGACAAATATTGATTTCTCAGCAAGTGTGTTCACGTCTCCTTTCTTTAGGCCAATGATACTGTATGTCTGAGATGTCCTTTTTTTATACTATGGCCCATCCTATGCCGCTTCTTGTTCCCATCTCTCTCCATTATTTGTTCTCTACACAAGTACTAGTTTCATTTCTACTAGTATGTTCCCAAACATAAAAATAAGCTCATTCCAACAGAGTGTGAAAAAACTGTCCAAAGATAGCATATCAAAATTCCCAAACACTGTTATGCATTAACTGAAGATGCAAATTTAAAGAATCATTTCTCCCTCAGCAGCCCATGCAACCTAGCAATACTGAAATACATTTCTGTATCTTCACTAGCATCAAGTATGGCTCCATTTTTTAAGATTCACATAATTCAGATAATTCCTCAAGACATTGGTTAAGCAATTATAACACCTTTTTTTTTTTTTTTAAGTTTTGACAGATATTCAGGGACATGAGTTGGTTTTCCTTTTCTTTTGCTTTTGGCCAGCATATATAATAGCTGGATGCAGCACTCTAGGTGGGGTCTCCAGAGTGGAGTAAAGGGACATAATCCCTTCCCTTGACCTGTTGGCCACACTTTTATTTTTTTGTTTTATTTTGTTTTTATGCAGCCCAGAATACAATTGGCTTTCTGGGCTGCAAGTGCACATTGCTTGTTCAGGTCCAGCCTCTCATCCACCAGCATCCGCAAGTTCTTCTTGGCAGGGCTGCTCTCAATCTGCCTGTATTGATATCAGGGTTTGCTCTGGCCCAGATGCAGCACCTTGCACTTGGTGTTGTCGAATCTCCTGAGATTCCCACGGTCCTGCTTCTCAAGCTACCTCATTGTACTTAGGATAACTGCTTGTTACTACTAGCTATACAAAACTGTGGCTGTGACATGAAAGATAAGAAAAGTAATTCAAACTAGCCACAGACATTTAGTCAATTTGAGAAACTGCTAAATCAAGTCATGCGTAAATCAAATAAAGCTGACAAAAATCTTTTTCGTAATCAAATACTAGTAGCTAATATCTACTGGATCACACTGGCTTTTTGTCACATAACTAATTAAATGCAAAGAAAATTCTATTGCTTCATTTCAATATTGCTCTTCAAATGTGTCTAAGGGGCAAAAGATTACCTATGCATATAACTAACTCTAGATACCCATGAGCTGATAGCTACTTTTGAGCAACAATGCCATATAAGTCCCATGAAAAGCCTCTTATAAACGTTTTTTTTTTTTTAGTTTTGAGGGTTGTTTGGGTGGGGTTTTTCTACATACTACCTCTAAAGTCCTCTCTGACTTGCAATTTTATCATCGTACCCGAGGTTGTTCTTTCACTGATAATCTTTCAACTATGTAATAGTAAATGGATCATTAGTCAAGTTTTCTTGAAGTTATGTATCTAGCCTCCATTTTGTTAATATTAATATAAATATCTCAGGAGGCTCAACAGAGATTAGGCTAAAAGGGTTTATATCTTTGGGTGGAACTGTAGTAGAGGGTTATTAAATAACTGCTTTCTCATTTCTACTCTACTTTTTTTCTTTCTTTTTTTTTTTTTTTAAGGCTTCTGTCCCACTCCATAACGTTACTACTTAAAATAGTAATGTTCAGGAAAAAAAGGTAGAAATAATCAGTGCTTGAAATAAAAAAGTTCCTCTATGACTATTTCTTTAGCAAAACTTAGTTTTTTATGCATAACTCTTTCAGGTCCTAGACTTTTTTGCTGGGAAAAAAAAGCCCAGCCTGATTTGCAGCATGCTCAGTACTTTTTCCACCATCTCAGCCTTTTAAGAGAATGATGATTTTTGATCTCATATCTCAGCATCTTCAGAACAATGTTCTTAGAGGATGGAATCTAGAAGGATTCTTTTCATAGCCAGAAGCTACATGATCCATCACTTCACACTTTTCTTTTACTTTGTTGATAGTTTTTGTTTTTCTTGTTTAAAACACATATGGGGTTTCCTTTGGCTTAATTTGATGCTTTCATACAGGCAAAAATATAAAACTGAGCGAAAAAGGTCACAGAAAATATTCATTAAAATTTAATACAGGCATTTTCTCAACTCTTCACAGGGGATTTTTATAAGCATAAACAAGGAAATCTTCAATAAGAAGAATCTTCAACTCTCATTTTTTCCTGTGGTAGTGCATGAAATTCTAGAATGCCTAATAATTATCTGGTAGTGGAAAAGCCATGTATACTTTTTATTTGCTGGTTTAGTGTATGTTAAGATGCTGATAAATGGTAGGTTGCAGCTAATTGGGTTTGTTAGTCATTCCTCCCTCATAGCATTAAAATATTTTTATATCAAAACTGTGAGGAATGTTTTTCAACATAGGAATGAAACAGATAAATGAAACACATAGAATTATCAAATATAATTAAAATAACAAAAGATTCAGAAACCAGATAATGCAAACCAACTTTTAACACAGTGGTTTTAACATATTAACACCATCAAGTCATTTGGGTAATATTTCATTTAAATAAATGTACTTTACATCTTAAAATAGTAATAAGTTCTGATATGAGAGTATATGATTAAATGCAAAACCAAATTTTTTTCAAATTGCAATTAATCCATGTTAGTTAATAAATAGTATTAAACATAGAAACATACGGTGGGAACATACAGTATTCCATTTGGCTACAGAAGTTAAAATTACGATTTTAAAAGGCATCACCTTACTATTGTCTCTGTGTTTGCAGAACATGCAAAAAGAAACATTTGACCTACTAGAGATGCCAAAGTTATGGATTTATACAATCTGTAAGTGGAGGGGCATGTATTCTTTGACAAAATAAAAAAAAAAATATCTGTTTACTTTTGTTAATATAACTTTTCCCCAGACACTCATTTGCACCTTATTGTTGAGTAGTGAAGCATACAAATGACTAGTTCTTGAAAAGTTAAACGACAGTAACTTTTGCCTTATGTTTCTCAGCTATAAGCTATAATCTATGCTACAAGATGAGAAGAAATCTTCTGTCCACTGCTGCAGGCCTGGTGGAGATAGAGAAAGCAGAACTGCATCATCCATGTAAAATAAGAAAATAATACAAGTCATTAAACAGCTGTGATAGAAATAAAATAAGAAATATCTCATAACACTTCTACTTATATGCTGTTCAGCTTCAATTTCTATGTAAATGACAAGAAACCTGCATCAGGTAGTTACAGATGTGGAAACATGCATCACTGAAGAGCCTGTGAGGAATAAAAATTATAATACACATAATGGGTTTCAGCCTCCAAAGCCTTCATTTATTGGACCTTAAAACTTACCACAGACAAAGTCCTGTCAGTATGACCATACTAAATATGTTGTATGATGTGGTGAGGTGACCATGGCTGGACACCTGGTATCTATCAAAGCCACGCTGCTGATCCCCTCTTGACCTGGTCAGGGGAGAGAACACAAAATTAAAGGCTCATGGGTTGAGATAAGGGCAAGGAGAGATCATTCACCAGTTACCATCATGGGCAAAACAGATTTGACTTGGTGAAGTAAATTTATTACCAAACAAATCAGAGTAGAATAATGAGAAATAAAATCAAATTTTTAAAACATTTCTTCTCCCCTATTACACCTTCTTCATGGTGTTAACTTCACTCCCTAATTTTCTACCTCCTTGCCCCTGGCTGCACAGGGAGACAGGGGATGTGGGTTGTGGGCAGTTCAGCACACATTGTCCCTGCCACTTCTTCCTCCTCAGGGACAGGGCTCCTCTACTCTTCCCCCACTCCAATGTGGGATCCCTCCCATGAGAGGCAGTTCTCCATGACCTTCTCCAAGTGAGCCATTGCTGTGGACTCCAGTTCTTCATAAACTGCTCCAGTGTGGGTCCCCCACAGAGTCACAGGTCCTGCCAGCAAACCTGCTCCAGTGTAGGCTGCTCTTTCCATAGGTCCACAGGTCATGCCAGATGCCTGATCTAGCATAGAGCACGGAATCTCTGCTCTGGCATCTGAAGGACTTCCTCCCTTTCTCTTTTTACTGACCTTGGTATCTACATACATTTTCATCTCACAAATTCTCTTTCTCTCCTCTATGGCTGCAATTGGTCCTGTGAAACACTTTTTTCCCCTTCTAAATTATGTTATCCCAGTGGCATTACCACCACCACTCAATGGCTCAGCTTTGGCCAGAGGTGGATCCGTATTGGAGAGGTATGGCATTGCCTCCATTGGATGTGGAGAAAACTTCTCGGTTTTCCCAGAGGCTATCCCTGAATCGCCCTCCTACCAAAACTTTGCCACACCAACTCAATACATACAATCACAGTATTCCCAGGTGTACTAAAACAGTCCTTTCAGACAGAAGACAGTGTTTATTTTTGTGTGCTTAAGCTCCTGGGCAAGTCACTATTCCATTGGCTTCCAAGAGGCCTGAAAAACAGATATTAACTCAGGGGTTTTTTTCAGTGATTTCATTTTTCAACACATGCATTCTTTAAAATACTTGGTATGCGTGATATTTATTCCAATTCTTTATGAAACTACCCATTTAAATTTTCCTTACTTGACATCAGTCTTTTATCTGTAGGTTGTTTCTTTAATGAAATTCTTTATTGGCTGCTTTTGACTTAATTTATCTGACTTATATGAACAAGAATACATGAAAAAAATTAGGAATTCTCCAGATGTTTTGAGAACATAAGTGAAATTATCTCTTCAGGGAGAAATTAATCTTTACTATCTTGTGAATTATTTGACTGAAATGTAGACAATACCAATTGAGGTATTCCCCATTTAGTACTGAAAAGAGAATGAAAATCATTTCAAAAGTTGTGAAAGAATGTATAAAAAATAAGCAGCTATGATTTGTAACACAACATGTAATCAATTGAAATATCCAAAACTAAAGATAGTCATGAACAAAGGATCAAAACAAGTCAGCAGTGTAAAGTAAGATAGCGACAGTGATTAGGAACACAGTGCTCCAAAGAGAATGCATCATAAACCAGTTCTGCTAAAACTGTTTTTAAGACTTTGTGCTACATTTAGAATTGCTCTAATTTTTATTATGATCTGTGTGATTCAGAACTGCATATTTTTCATCTTAACTTCCACACCATTTTCCACATTGCTATCATTGCAGACATTGCCATGATATTTAACCATACTGCAAACTGTCATGCTTTGTTCTTTGAGCAATAACAATTTCAGAGAGGCTATGAATTATGTTTCACTCAGCTGACAGATAAAAAGTTAGGTTTTCTTTCTTCCTTTAACAACTCTTAAATTATTCACTAAGTGGCCTTTGCAATGGTAGCAAGAAATCTTTTCTTCTTCTGTTTTATTTGGATAGAATATATTCAATTTAAGCTTAAGGGTAAACTCATGTTTTTATATAGCCTAGCAGTTGCCAGAAAAAAACGTTACCATTATTTTTCTAACCATCAGTAAAGGAGCAGTTGCCTTTTCCCCCCCCACCTTTGGAATAAGCATGAGCTTCTTTACTGATAAGCCTAAAAATTAGAAAAGGTTCATAGCTGTAGTGGGTTAGCCTCGGCTAGCCACCAGGTGCCCACCAAACTAACTGCTTCATCACTCACCCACCCCCCACACCTCCAACATGCTGTAGAGACAAAATATGAGAAAAAAAAAAATCTGTGATGAGATAAGGACAGGGCAATCACTCAGAAATTACCATCACAGGTTAAATAGATTCAACTTCTGAAACTTCATTTAACTTATTGACAATTAAACAGAGTAGCATGATGAGAAATAACAAATCCCCAAAGACCTTTCCTCCTATCCCTCCCTTCTCGCTAAGCTCATCTTCATTGCCAACTCATCTTCCTCTTCTCATTAAGTGATGGATGGTGCATGTGGATTGCGGTCAGTCAATAGCAAATGGTCTCTTTACTTCTCTTTCTCTTCTGCCTTTTTGCTACTCCCATAAGATGCAGTCCATCATGAAATTCACCAGTGCTGGTCCTTTGTGTGAGGCTATAGTTCCTCAAGAACTGCTCTGGCAAAGGTCCTTTCCATGGGCTACAGCCTTTCAGAATAGAGTGCTCCAGTGTCATTCCCCTATGGAGTCACAGGTCCTGACAGAATACCTGCTTCTGCATGGGCTGAAGCTCCCTTAAGGGCACATTCACCTCCTCTAGGATGAGCTTCTCCATGGGTATCTGTTCCATCACAAAGAGAACCTGCATCACTGTGTTCCTCTCCACAAACTAGGATGCCTGGAGCACTGTCTCCCCTCTTTGTTCACTGATGGTGTCTACAGGGCTGCTTCTCTCATATCTTCCCAGTTCTCTCTCACAGCTACTATTGCACTGAAAATTTTACTCTTTTTTGAATAAGTTATCAAAGAAGTGCAACCAGCATCATTGATTGGCTCAACTTCAGCCAACAGTATGTCCATCCTGCAGCTGGCTGAATTTTCAAGGAATATTGCTAAAAAAAAAAATGTTCAGTGTGATTCTACATATTTTGAAGTTAAAAATTTTTCAAAAACTAGCAGTCTTACTTCTCTACTCTTTCTGCTTCCCACTCTCCTGTTTTGAACTGTCAGTCTTTGCTTATTGTATCTTCATATGTTGATTTTCAGAAATAATTGCAAATGAAAGAAAAAAGATACAACCAACATAAATGATGTGTTGTGTATTTAAGTACATTATGAATTTGTTAAAACCAGTCCAAAACTAAAATTGTTTTTCTTTGAATTAGCTCATGCAAAGATACAGCTATAACAGATGATAAAAACATATCACAGTAAACAATTATGAGCTTCAACAGAGAAATAACCAAATAAATATGATGCAATTTGAAATAAATGTGGATCTTATTTACTTTCTTTTTTGTTTATTTGAATTAAATATTTCATTACACTGAGGTATTTCTACAACATGACAAATTACCCCAAACATGTAAAAAACGCCCTCAAGTAAAAGTGGTAAAAGGTATAATTCCTCTGTTGTCTCATATTTCATAGCAATATTTTTATTATAGCCATAGGAGTAGCCATAATTTAGTATCCTTTTTTTACCATATGTATATAATATATACATTCTTTTATATGCACAAGAATGAGAAAACTGTGTCTTTAACATATAATATATAACAATATACACAATATATATAAATATATATACACATATGTAATGTATATTTTCCATAATAAAATATTTTGGCATAGATTCTCAATTAAATATTGATAACTCCATGAAATATGTATAAAAATAAATAAATTATTATTATAAGTATTTTCAGAATGCATGTAGTGATTTTTTTTTATTTTTAGAGCTATTGTTTAAAAAAAATCAAATTAATAAATAATGAATGTTACCATTTTCATTTCACTATACATTTTACTTGATTACCTCAACGCAGAATTTTGGTATCACTAACACTTTTTAGTAAAAATTATTTCTAGCTGATCTTTAAAACATTTTTTTTCATGTGGAAAACAAAATTTAGTAACAACCTAATTTACTTCCTCTTTGCAATATAATATAATAGCTGTAATATTTAGCTTAAAAAGTATAAGACAAAATGTGATTTCATTTTATCTCTTAAGTATAGATTATTAGAGTGAAGTAAAAGATACTTCTTACAGTCTATATGTGAAGAGTGACATATCTATTAAATTTTCGATGTTTTATCTAACCTTACTGGCAGTTAAATGCAACCCTGACACCTGATCTTGTAAGATCTTGGAAGCTAAGAAGGGTCAGCCCTAGTTAGTACTTGGTTGGGAGACCTCTTGGGCATACTGAGTGCTCTAGGTTCTGGTCCTGAGGACCTCACTGTCACCATCCAAGCTCACTCAGCTGTGGCAGATGAACCTTAGGAGTAAAGGGTAGGGCCAGTTCTGCACATGTTGTGCTTCACCTAAAAAATCCACTGCACAGGCTCAAAGGACACACCTACACGTGTAGAGCCCTTCTCAAATCTGTGTTTGCAAAGCCTAGCCATGATGATGGTCTAATCGTACCCTAATACTGATAAATTTGACCATAATGAAGCTTGTTAGTTCCTTGAAGCTTTTAAAAATAGCTTTAAAGTTCAAAATAGGCTTTCTTCATGTATGAAAATATAGATTTAGAAGCATGTCTGGCACCGGTATTTAACTTCTACCTATGAACTGAATGAGAACTATGACCATTCTGAAAATTGTCTGGATTCCTAAAATGTGACTATACTCTTTTATAAATCCTCCCTATTCGAAAAATCCCAGAACACTAGTGGTCATTATTATGGCTAAACAGATTCAGGTTTACATATTTTTTTTAATTGATGTTAAGATGAAAATAATAAAACTCTGCAAATTTTAGCAGTCATACAATATTTTACATTAGAGTAGATTTTCAGAGGTCATTTTATCCAAACTCTTGCTCAAAGCTTACCTAATTAAAGCATACTGCTAAGAGCCCTGTCCAGTTGAGTTTTGAATAAGTTCAAGGACGGAGACTCCTTTATGGCTAACCTGTTTCAAAATTTGACCAATCTCATTGGGAAAAAGATTTCCTAATATCTATTTGTAACTGTCTGTTTTTCAACCACTGTTTGTCTCAGACTTCTGTGTTCCAGGTTGAACAGAAACTATTCCTTCAGCCTCCTTGTATGTCATGCAGACTTTTGTAATGACAGTTCTAGAAATATATGGGAAGAATTTTATGTAATGCTCAATATTTTTATTAAACTTCATATGCCTTTTATTGTATGTTATTAACAATTAAGTTTAAAATTATGTCCCTATTTTCAGAATGATTCTCTTATTAATGTGCATGATTAGAATTGTACTATCACTACCAAATTACTTAAGGAGTAAAAAACTGATATAGCAGCCCATATCTTCAATGGAATGACAAAATGAGACAGTAACTAGTAATTAGTAGGTTATGCAATCTTTTAGTAAATTTTTCTTAGGAATTTTGCTAATTGGTCTTTGTGAAATTTCTTTTAATGGTTCTGATGCAGAATAATCCTAATTTAGGAGATTCATATACTGACTTTTTACTAATGTTCTTACAGCTTCTGATAATTGGTTATAAAGATTTACTGGTTATACATTTGAGAATAGCCTGTATTGTTTGCTGATTAGGGCACTTAACAAAACATCATTTTCCTGCTGCAGTGTATAATTTGCATTATGAATCTTGTTTCATACCTACATATTTGTATGAAACACTGTTTGAACTGACTTCACTCAAAATCTCAAGTAACTTTGAGAGACCAGTTCTTTTACAT
Organism: Sakesphorus luctuosus; assembly: GCA_013396695.1. Taxonomy (NCBI): domain Eukaryota; kingdom Metazoa; phylum Chordata; class Aves; order Passeriformes; family Thamnophilidae; genus Sakesphorus; species Sakesphorus luctuosus. Next base: position 126,523 of record VWZD01005119.1, on the reverse strand, counting down.
TTATTTTTTTTAAAATTTAAAGACCACATGTAAGATAGTGATCAGTGACACAATGCTATTGCCCACAGAATAGAAAAAAGTAGTCAGTCACCTACGCATCTACTGGGCCTCACATTGCCAGGCAGTCATTTTCTTTCATTCAAATATTAATTCTGTTATTCTGACAGTTTTCAGACATGAACAACTCAGATGATACAGTTTAGTAGAAGCCCACCAACCAAAAAAACCAATTCTTAAACAGTGTATTTTAAATGAGCTTTTTTAAATAGAATTTACGATAAGATTACCTTGCTTGCTGCATGTATTTCAGCACTTTTTTTCTGTTTAAGGTTTTACAAGTTTGCTCTGAAACAAAGGCACAGTTGAGCTATAAAACTAGAAGAAGCAACTTCAACTATCATTAATGCAGTTTCATAGTTGTTCCCATAGTTGTTCCAGTGGTTTCCTGTGCTGTCCTAAAACCAGATACTCTGTGAAAAATTCAGTAAAATGTTATCGATGAAAAAATACAGCCAATGATATAATCCAAGTTTTGTCTGATTATCAGAAACAAATATATAATTATTACTTATAAGTGCAAAAGTTGGATAATTTAGTTTGAAAACTTTTTTTCCCTTATTTACTTTTAATTGAAATAGTTCAGTGAGCTCATGGAAAAGGCCTGGAGGATCAATATGATTTGCACATCTGCTAGTGTTTTTCTGTCAGGTTTTGTGAAAATCATTTTATAAAACTAATAACGTAGTATCTAGGCTAAGTTTATCAATCAACTTCCACATGTAGCTAATGGACATGGATGAACAGCCCTCTGATAGAACCTGTCGCTTTGTAAGAGTGGAGCATAGCAAACCTAGACAGACTTTTGTGTAGTTTCTACTACATTTGCTTTTATATGGCCAAATTTGAGAGACATGACTATTGGAGTTACAGTATTTTTTAAAAAGAAAAAAAAAAGAAAAAAGAAAAAAAAAAAGAATGAGAAGTTATTGACCTATGAAAACAACTTCCAAAAACTGTTTATAAGAACTGTGTGTATTGAATTATTTAGATTGAACCAAAGATTCATAGAAGTAAAAAATTTCAATCATCTTGACTCCTCATTTTGATTACCAAACAGACCCATGTCTCTACAAGTTCCGTAAGCAGAACGTCATGAAGAAATTTTTATGAATATTAATGTCCTTTATTTATGAAAATCACCTCTCATGGCCCTAGTCTGCTGTTGGCACCCACTGATCCCTGACTGCACACAGCATGGCAGCTTTCACAGAGGAAAACCAAGGAGGATGGAGAAAATTGTGTTCTATCTGAAGAGCCCTCTAAAAAGAGGGAATAAAACTCTTCAAATATTTTATGGGTAGCTGTAGCAGTATACAGAACTATTTTTCGTTCACCAGGATCACAAAGGATGAGGGAGGTGTCTTTCCTATGACAAAAGAATAGAACTCTAGGGGGAAAAATCATTAGAAGGACAATAAGTTATTCTTTGTGTACGGAGGTTAAATAACACACATGAAAGAGCTAATTATGTATTACAGTTTTTAACCCAAATTTACCAGCTCCAGAGCAAATAGTGAGAAACCTGGAAGAGATCATTCTTTTAGATTGGAAAACCAGCATTCAGTAGCAGTGGAAAAGCAAACCAAAGTAATAATTCAAGGAAACTGGAGATAGATCAAGTGGAAATTAAAAATATTAACATTATAGTATATCTTCCCTAATGTACATACAGGAAAATGAGGTTGGAAATAGCTGTTTGAGCATTTTTGAGCAATGAGTTATATAACTAAGCTGTTCACTCCTTCAAGCAGCCACCCCACCTAGCATGACTAAAAAGTTGATAACACTGTCTCTAATTATTACTTGAAAGACTTCTAACTTGAAGTTAACTTTTGTTAACTTCTATCTTCTGACTTGAAAGGTCAAAGTCAGGACTGGAGGGTAGAAATGATTATCCCATTCTTTTTTTTTGCATTAGTGAGTTGTAAAAAATGTTGACATAAGAACAAAGCATATTAAAACTGGTTCTCTGAAACACAAAACAAACTCAAGAAAGAAGAAATGAATGAAACTGTAGAACAAAAATCGAACTATAAAGAAGTCTTTTCACAGCATTAGTTCATTATCTTTGTAAAATTGCTGGTTTACTATCTCTTGTAGAATGATGCTTATCAGAATTCACTTTCCTGGAATCAATGCATTTACAGTAGCATTAGCTCAATGAAAAGTGACCAGCAAAGTCAATAACTTCTTTTGGTGTTCAAATACACATTGCAAAGTAAATTTCAGCATCATTTCCCTTTGGGAAGGGTAGAATTTTCACTTGAAATTTACTGCTGCACTTTTACAGCCCTGTAGTTTTCTGACTGTCACACTTGCATTCCAGAACTTACATTTCCAAATATTACAATTAATACCACTAGCAATAGGTATGAATATAAGATCAAATTTGTAGTGCTAAAAAGATATTAAGGTAGGAACAGTATATTTATGCTAGGCTGAAGAAAATAATGTTCTTAAATTAAGTACAACACAATCCTCAAAAAGTTGGACTTTGTTGTTCGCTTGTTTGTTTTTTTTTTTAATCTACAAATGAAACATTTACTGTGCAGAAATTCAAATAAGTTGGCAGAATATCTCAATAAAGTCACAATTGCACCCCTCCCCCATCCCCTGAGATGAGAGAGACAAAAGGCAGAGATTAATGGTTGAGATAACAATTTCCTGGGAAAAGCAATTTAAAAAGAAAAAAAAAACAGTAAAAGCAAAAATACTAATAACATCAGTGTAAAAAGAGAGTGATTACAAGCAAAATGCTCACAAAGTTCAACCCTACACAACATGACCACAGCTGGAGCCTCAAGACAAGAACAAAATGGTCCCTGAACCCTCCACATACACGTTTTCCACAAGCCCGAGACAAAGACAAACAATGACAGACAAACCCTCTGGTCTGGATCAGCATTACCCCACCACTCCATTTGCTGCTTGCTCCTCTGAAAAAGGACAAAATTGCCATGGACTTTCCACTCTCCACCTTTATTCTCTGCCCAAAGCCATGCCCCATTCTTCTTAGAAGTGAGAATTCCTTACTTCCACCCCCCAGTGATGACATAGGTGATATAGAATAACAATCTAGACATGTCCACATGGGTCCAGGCTCTGCCCCTCCACGTCTTTGGCTGAAACTAGGACAAGAAATTAAATATTGCGTACTTGAATATGTTCTTCAATAAGCTATAATTATTTTCCTCAGTAGAAGTCTTTAGTCTTCATTAATTTAACACTAAATGTTTAGCCTCCAGAGAGAAGCAAACATATTTCTAACCACAAATTTTAAAACTAACAAAGAACCCTGTTAATTAAAAATAGTCACCTTGTCAATTAAAAAAAGGTAAGCATAAAACATCCTTGGAGAGTGCAAAAAAGAGAACAGGATCAGTAAACTTTGAGTACTCATAAAGAGCTCCAAACCAAGTCAATCTGAATAATGCTTTTTACTAAACTTGAGGAGCCAAAAATCTAAGCAACAAACCAATAACCTGGAGGGCTTCTATCATTTTATCTTTCCACTCCTGTGACCCTATAGTCTTATGAAAAGTATTTCAAATTTGGATTAAAATCAAATCTGTGCAATAAATTATGTATAATACACAAGCAGAGTGAAACCACAGATCCTATCATAAATGTATTTAAATATTTGGACTAATTCTAGCTAAGTAGCGTATTCCCTACGTTAAACTCAGTGCTGAAAGAAAAGTCCTGGTTTATATGGAACTTCAAGAAAAATCACTAGGGCTAATAATGATTAAAACTCATTTGTATTAATATTTCCAAACGTATGAGTGTGTTTAACAAAGTGCATACAAATTCAGGAATATGTCCAGTTTTACCTTTATGCAATGTGTTTTAACAATATACACTAAGACAAAGTTTGAATTAGGATTATAAAGATGAGTTATCAAAAAAGTTGTTTGCAAAGAGACTAATAAGGCAAGACATTTGTACTCAAAATATGCTTTTGGAGGGGGTGTGGAACCTGAGGGCATTATTATTATTATGTTTTTAGATAAATATATTTCTGACTGAGTCCTAGTGATAAGTAATCTTTTAACATAGCTCTGGGTCAAAAGAAGAAAGAATGTCAACATTCTCATATGTAAAATTTTATTAGGTAAAGATCTTACCTGAGGTAATCTGGTGTGCCAAATGATAATGCTCAACATTGACATAGTACTCGCATTTCCTACATATCACGTTTCTGAGACCTCCAGGCTCACCTTCTGAGCTCATTGAAGGGTTTCATGCCAAAACGATGTAAGGGCCCACAAACCTGCCTGATGGATTTATTAAAAGACCCTTCAGTTCTGTTATACTTTGAGGATGCAGACAGGAAAAATGCTACAACGCTTTCCAGGAGTCACAGTAACACACTTTTACTAGCAAACTTTGGAAAATAAGGGAACTTGGCAAAAGTTGAAAGCAGTCAACCAACATAAAGCACTTTACAAAGCACTGGTTTAGCAAATTCCAACCTATCCAGGCTTGAGCTACTCAAATATTAAGAAAAGAAAATTAGGAGAAGAATAAGGAGAGAGAGAGAGAGAATGAGAGAGAGGGAGAGAAAGGGAAAATTACAGCCACTGCCTTAGATCCAGCATAGAATAAGCTAACAGAAACCCAAGGACATTAGGGCTGCGACCACATGGAGGTTGGGTGGTGTCGGTTTTATTTGCTCTGGACTCCTGTGGCCACCCTCCCCAGAATGGGGCTTTTGGTCTGACAGCCATTTGGGATCTGGGTTAGAGGCTCCAGGGGGTGTGTTGTGGGGCCATGTTCTCAGTGTACCAGGGACTGACAGCTGCACTAAAGGCTCTCAAGGAGGCAGGATATCAGGGGTGGGACAGAACACCATTCCACCTGGAGGAGCCTGATTTCAAAATTATACCATGAGTACAAAGGGATGGGCATTACATAAGTATACATGAACTTACTGTAAAACTAAAGCTTGAATTATACAATCAATAAACTAATGTCCCTTTTGGCAAAGTTTATCACTGTCATACATAAAAAGATCTTTTCCTCTATCTACGCTTTTTTTCTCTGGTGCTGTGCTCAATTTTACACTGCCTAAGTCCTGAGGCTGATGGCACCCACCTTACTCCAGAGGGATATAGGGTGTTGCAAAGAGTTGACAGTGGCACACGTTCTTCACTGGGAGAAAACAGGTTTGACAGAGAGCGTTTTCATCCTTCTTTTGTTTTGATCTCTTTAGGGTGACTTGCATATTTGCTAATGCAGGCTGCTTACTTGCTCTTTCTTCTCTGATTTGTTAAATATTTATCATAACTGGTATTTATGAAGAAAACTGAAATCCCAAGCTACTCAATCATTACCTGAGCATTAAGAAATTATTATGTCAGCTTAAACAATGTAAAATTAGCTCAAGCCAAGCCAAGTCTGCCTAATTCTTCAGGCTTCAAAGGTGTCAAAAGCCTGTATCTTTTATTAGTCATAGCAATAACATATTTCTTGGGCAACAGGACTACAGTTTTAAATATTAATTAATCCTTTAATAGACCCTTTTTTGTTCGTCAGTAAACATAATGCAAAAAATAAAATACAGTACTAGATAGCCCGCATCCACAGAGAATTGCACTAAGAATTTAGTGGGATACTTTTCCATACAGATAGGGCAGAAGACTAACAGATCTTTGAAATAAATTTGTTTATAGCATTATTGGAGTTGATTTGGTAAATTAAACCCACATGAAGTATTTTGAACTGAATGTTTGTCTTACCACACTTGACCTTCCTCACAACTGTCCTTGAATTTTCAGGTTTCCGATAGCAGATACCTGTGTGAACTAAAACTGAAGTATTGTCATAGTCTTACAGTGATGGGACCATATTTTTAGATATGCAAATACACATGAAATTTTTACTAAGCAGACAGAATGATTTATCCAACCCATCTCATCTTCCATGTCTTTTAATCTGTGGACTACAGTAAGAAATTAATCATTAGGGATAATAGTCTATCTTATTCTGTGCACAGAAAATTTATTGGGGAAGATAGAAGTTTTATGCTGGCATCTAAGGAATAGTCCTTTAGAACTTAATTACACTTTATTTTCTGTCTCTTCCTTTTACCATCACAGTTTCAGTGCTATGATTGTAATTAGTCTTCTTTTTACTCTTGACAAATTATAGACTATATGAAATCTAATCTCCAGATCAGATAAAAAAATCCTATATCACTTAAAGTAAAACTTTTCCCCCTACAATTATATATAATTACATTCTCGTGACTGACCTCAAGAAATGAAATTTAACTCAGTCACAGATTAAAGTTGTCCCAAGGATGAAAGGAATTCAAGAATAAGGAGTTTTGTGTGTTTAAAAATATCAAGATTTATTTTTGCAATAATCTCAGGATTTTTGACCTTAGCATTTCCTGATTTGTAAGTTACATAATCATGGCTATCTATTTTTTTCCATCCCTTTATTTATCTGGATAAATAAGAGTGCTAATTCCTCTTAGAAGTTACAAAATAATGCCAATTCAAAGTTTTATTCAGGAATGGCTCCTTTGCTGTGCTGTATCACACCCCTGGAAAATTTTTAGGTTCACTTTTGTCGTACATCTATGAACATATAGTGATAAGTACTTGTCTTAACTCATTCACAGCCTGTTTATACATCTCCTGTTTCAAATAATTTCATAGATGAGGAATATCCATACTGCAGCTAAGGATCTATATAAGTTCATTCTGACATCAATAAGATGTGATACTAGAATATGGATTTTCAGAATCTCTGTACATACTCAGCTATCCTTTTAATCTTTAGAATGGGAAAACACAGCTGGCAGAGGTCTTAAGAAAACATACTATTAATTTAATTATTTTTTGGTAGTAAGCTACCATACCAAGAATTTGTGTTCAAAGAGTGCAAAGGTCAAACCAGGAACTGAAAACTAAATGTTTGGAAAGTAGCTGAGCACAGTATTGTAAAGACAGAGTATATATTTAAGACTTTATTTATCAAAACTAGAAATTAGCTATTTGGCTTGAAAATATATATCAGCTACACAAGACATAAAGACTGCTGCATGTCATGCATTATGTCCATAGGGACCAATACAAAATCTCTGACAATGACCACTGAGATTACTTGAAGAATTCTATAAAAGACAGAAATGTGATGATACTTCACCAGAAAATTTTCATGCCTTCACCATGCCATGAACATCAAGGGCATCTTCTTTTTCTACATGAAAATGCTAAAAAGTTTTTCTTCTGTTTATTTATCCAGGAGTCTTTTCAGAATTCCCTGAAATTGCCTGCCAATTTTAGGGATTTTTTGTTGCTGGTGGTGGAGTTTTTCAATATATAATGAAACATAAAATAAGAAACTTGATTTTAAAACATGATGTTATTGCAGTGTAATATCTCTCTGTTGAAACATGCTGTGATGTGATGTTTTATGTTGCTTGTTATGGGCAGCACAGTTCATATTTCTTTGTTTCCTTAAAATAACTCACAACAGAACAAAGCTACTGAAACAATGATACAATGATAAAGGGGAGAAAAAGAGTTCCAGAGCTGTACAATAACAATTAAATTAATGTTAAATTAATGAACATGAGAAAGTTACACTGAAGGGCTGCTGGCATCAGTGGCTGGGTTTGTGACTCTATTTTTTTGTATTTCCTTCATGTAGGTTATTTGTACATTAGTTTGCGAATGGTTTAAGCAAAAACAATGAATGCTTCAGAAAATCTCTCCCTAAATCTTTCAGTGAAATCTATGTCTGTTTTGAATGAAGGCCACATAATTTCTCTTTACAGAGACAGAGAGCAAAAATTCACAGCATCACAGAATAATGGAAACACTAAGAGGTTTGTGGAGACTCTCAAGTTCAACCCCTCATGCTGAAAGTAGAGTCAGCTACAGCAGCTTGCTCAGGAGTATATTCGGTTGGGTTTTGAGCAATTCCAAGGATGAGGACTCAATGACATGTTCCTGGGCAACCTGTTCCAGTGCTCAACCAACCTCACCGTAAAAGAGTATCCTCATAACTTAAATGGACTTTCTAGTGTTTCAGCTTGTGCCTGTTGCCTCTTGTCCTATCACTGAATACCACCGACGAGAGTGTGTCTGCATTTTCTTTACCCTCCAATCAGGTATTTATGTGCATTTCTCCATGTTTCTCTAAATCCCTGCCTCACCTTAAATAAAATTAAGGAACCTCGTTGCTGGGTGTTTTCACATGCTATTTTGTTGTTATTTTATAGAAATATCATATGGTTTATTTAAACAACTTGCTCTTGTTGAGCTCGGGTATTGTTTAGTATATACAGAAAGTGCCATGAGGAAATTATACTGGTCACAGGATTAAATCCTATAGACTCTGATGCTTTATTGAAGCTCTATTTATATACTTACTATATATTTATGCACTTATTTATGCTTTAATTGTTAAAATATTTGTTATAATAACATGTAAATATTGAATGAAAGTGCAATTTCTTTGGCATGCCTCTGCCATGTAATACATATGCCATTTCAAAACAACTGTGATTTTTCATTGATTTTGAAAGAATTTTAGTATTAGATTATTCCTATTAAACAGATCAACTTTAAAGAACAGTATAGGCAAGATGACTGGCAGCCTAATAAAATCCATGGGCTCTTATAAATTTATATTATTAATTTTGTGCTTGGGAAAATGAAAGAATATATAAAATTGACTGTAGCCATTTGAAGGTACCATTTTGAAAGCTTTCATTTTGCAATACTTAGCATTTCATTTGTCTGAAGTGCAATAGTCTGGTGCTGTTGACATGCATGATGGATTCATTTATTTAACTATATTAGGAAGTGTATGCAAGTTTACTATATGTACAAGAAGATTCTTACCTATCACACTCCCTCTATTGAAGTTACTGTCTATTTCTGTTTGTATGAATAAGAGCAGAAGGCACTCTAAGAGAGGGAAAACAAACAGGCGTGTATTTAACCATATACAATATCATCTTCTGTTTATTACAGAAAAATATGAGCAGCATCTAATTGTTGCTCCTTTATCTTAAAGCAAATACACTATCTATTTTTCCTGAAAGTGCTAATTTTTTCCAGACCCTCACCTGTCTGGCACAATCTCATGAATTAAAATGTACAACAAGCTGTGCTAGAAATGGTTGTTTACCCTGCATTGCTTGCCAGATAGTCACTAGAAAATATATTTTTTTAGAGGGCATGTGGGGGAAGGGTTAGCCTTTCTAGTATTCACAGAAGGTAAAGCAGGCTTTAATGAGTCACAGTAAGGAAAGAAATCCAACAGATTACATTCTGTCAGTAATTGCCTCCTACTTAAAAAAAGAAACACTGGCTCAGAAGTTGCCACTGGCATCGTCTGCAAGATTATGTTCATAAGAGAGTGAGCAAAACAGAGGAGCTGAGACATAATACATATATTATAGGTTAATGCAAAGACCCTGCATAGCCTGCAGAAGCGGTTTGAAAGCCATTACTTTTCAGAAAGTGATGTGATGCAGTCACAACATGAAACTGCAGCTAACAAGCATGACCCACACATTATATCTCTTGATTCTCTGAATAGCCTCAAGGTGGTGACCAATGTATATTTCATTACACCTGTATATTCAAGGAATAAAAAAGACATGGAAATATTAAACTAGGTCTCAAATGAACAGGATACAGTCTCATTGTACACAGATTAAAATTTTTGGCTTGGCTATAGCCATTTGAGCATGAATGGGAAGTCCTGGGTACATTCTAGGGTGCTACATCATGATCTGCTAAAGAGAAAATAAGGTTATATTTTTGCCAAAATAACACTCTTACTTTTCTCAGCTACCGTTTTTGTTGCCTCCTTTCAGCTCCATCGTGAGGCCCTACAGCAAGTCAGGATTAGCTATGATTGAAAACTAATCATGGGGAAAAAAATAACTAAAACCAAAGATAAATGATCTCACTCATCTCATTGCAAGTACTGATGAAAGAATGAGAACACAAAAGAATCCTTTAAAGCAGAAGGCAGAGTTAATTTAGCTTAAGCCAATTGTAAACCAGTAAGTAGATCTCATGTATCATTAACAACTCTAACAACTCTTCTACCTGTTTTCCCACAATACTGCTTTATTTCAGAAGAGATTATGGGTCTCTGAGAAGTTTATATAGGCTCAGGAAAGAATTTGTAGATACCTGGACTAAGCTGAATGAAGAATTATCAAAGATATCTAGGTGTAAATATAGATCAGTACACCTAAAAGGAATAGAGAAGTCTAACTCAACAGGAAAAGAGATAAACCCATGTCAACATGAGACATATAAACTTTGATAGCTATATGCCAGGAATAAAAGAAAGAAAACAAAATGGAAATATATGTTCATCTATTTGTCCAGTGATATAGTGATTATGATGGCTACAGAATAAAAATAGCCAACTATTTAAAAATCATCCTTTGTAGAATACATATAAATTTAAGTCTTCCACATTCTAGGAAATTGCATGGCACATCAATGTTTTGGACCTATATTGCTATCATTTTTTTCTGAAGAAACTGCTTTACCTGAAACATGTATTTATAAAACTTGAATGTATGCACTTGGTAATTGCCCAATTGCTACCCTGAGCACTAAGTTATGCAGGTGGTCAGTAAATCCTCTCTCTTACTCATTCCTCTTTCCAAGCAGTAAACAGAATTTAACTAGAACACAGCTAGTACCAAGACTTAAGGAGTTTTTCCTGTGCTCACTGACTTTGGTCCTCAGATCTGACATGCAGATGTACTCTGCCGTCTGACGCCAGACAGCAAAGAATTGCAACCAGATGAATTTCTAGTCAGGACCAACCTGTGCATAGTCAAAACAAATCCATCAATATCCATTTTCATCTGAACAGCAAATTGGTATAATTTACACAAGCAAATATAATGTTCACAACAACAATAAATTAACCATGTAAATTATTACATTATGTACACATATAAATTCACTTCGTAAACAACCAACCTGTCATACAAACCTTGAGTTCCTTAGACTTAATTGACCTGTCATAAGCCATTACATTTGACACATAGACAGTAGCAGAATGTCATGGACTGATCAGGTCAAGAATGTCACTCCTCTGTGCCACTAATTCTCAGTGGGGTCTCAAACATGGCAGTAAGGTCAGAAGATAGAGTTTCTGAACAAAATTAAACCCATAAACAAGCATCTAAAATGACCCTTCAAACTTTTCAATGAAATTCTAGAGATTTTACAAGCTTGACTGAATTTGTTTTGAGTTTCTCATGTAACTGCCAATGACTAGAAGTTCTATGTGTTCAAAAAGTTCCAAAAATCAGGTTATTTCATGATATAATAAGTATTTTAGGACCTGAAATAGATATTTGCAAGAATACTGATCCTATTTTGAAATCAGTACATTGCCATATTACAGACATTAAAAATAATGTTTAAATTAATTTAGTAAGTGTATTTATTTTATCAGTATCTCGTGTATTTCATGCATGCATTTTTAAATCCATATTTAATTTATCTGTATTTTTGAGAAACCTGTACATACACAAGTCCACAAGACCTGATGAGATGTATCCCAAGGTCTTGAGAGAACTGGCTTATGTTTTAAATTTTCTTTTCTTCTGTGTAAATATAAAAACCTTGCTATTTCAAAGTTCCATTTCTAGGGCTTTTTTTCTCCCTTTTCTTGACAGGGAGAGGGAGGCTCTGACACTGTGTATTGGGCAGTTGGCATTTTACTAGCTCAACCCAAGACAGGTATCTAAACCATAACACTAGATTTGAAGGTTTAGTTTAATGAGATCTGATTCTTTCAATATATCTATTGTATACACAGCATATAGAGCATGAATAAATTATATTACTGCTAGCACATTTTCAAATAAGTCTGTTAGATATGCAGGAATATATATTTTTATAGTATCATAGAATCACAGAATGGTTTGAGTTGGAAGAAACCATAAAGATCATCTAGTTCCAGTCCCCCTCCCATGGGCAGAGACACAACCCACTAGGTTACTCATATCCCCATTCAACCTGGCCTTGAACACCTCAAGGGACCAGGCATCTACAATTTCTCTGGGCAACATGTTGCAGTGCCTCACCACCTTCACAATGAAGAATTTCTTCCTAATATCTAATCTAAATTTCTTTTTGTTCAGTTTAAAACTGTTCCTAGTTGTCCTATTACTATCTGCTGGTGTAAAAAGTAATTCTCCCTCTTCTTATAAGCTCTCTTTAAATACTGAAAGACTGGAAGGAGGTATCCTTGGAACCTTCTCTTTTCTAGACTGAACAACTTCAGCTCTCTCAGCCTGTCTTTGTATGAGAGGTGCTCCAGCCCTCGATCTTCCTTTGGCCCTTCTCAGGACTTGCTCCAACTCACTCTTTCTTGTGCTGAGGACTCCAGAGCTGGATGCAATACCTCAGCTGGGGTCTCACAGGGACAGAGTAGGGGAGGGATAAAAACTACTGGCCATCCGTCTTTTGATGCAATCCAGGATGCAGTTGGATTTTCAGGCTGCAAATGCACATTGTTGGCTCTCGTACAGATATTTATCCCTCAGAACCCTAAGTTCTTCTCCTTAGGGCTTTGCTCAATGTGTTCATCTCCCAGTCTGTACTCATGTCTGGGATTGCAGGTTCAGGACCTTGCACTTAACCTTGTTGAACCTTATTAGGTTCCTCTGGGCCCACTTCTCAAGTTTATCCAGGTTACCCTGGATGGCATCCCATCCCACAGGTGTGTCAACTGCACCATACAGCTTGGTGAAAACTTGCTGAAGGTGCACTCTATCTGTTTATGTCATTGATGGAGATATTGAAGAGTACTGGTGCCAAGCCAGGCCTGAGGGACATCACTCATCACCAGTCTCTGCCTGGACGCAGAGCCATTGAGCACAATTCTGTCTACCTCTCTGTGTCCATCCAGCCAATTCCTTGTCCTCTGAAGAGTCCACCCTTCAAATCCAGGTCTCTTCAATCTGGAGATAATGACATATGGAACCATAACAAAAACCTTACAGAAGACTAAGCAGATGACATTGATCAGTGTTGTCTTGTCAACTGTTGCAGTCACTCCATCATGAAAGACCACCAGCTAGGTCAGGCACAATCTGCCCTTAGTGAAGCCATGCTGGCTCTCTTGGGTAACCTTGTCCTGTATGTGCCTTAGCATTGCTTCTAAGCGGATCTGTTCTAGGATCTTCTCAGGCTCAGAAATGAAAACTTTTTGGTTTGGCTTATTTTTTTATTATTTAAAAAACAGAAAACCTTTATCATTGAAGCCAGGCCAAGGACACTTTTATATAAGGAACTCATTGAAGTCAAACTTTCCTGAAATTTCTTGTAAAAGAGCTTTCCTAGGAAGTTCCTGATCTGCTGGAATTTCACTGGCAGTGGTAGTTTCCATTTCATACTCTTCTGCCTCTCCAACATTGCATTCTATCCTTTCCTTTAGTGAGGCCAAGCACCATCTTGTATATTTTGTCGCTTGCTGGAGATGAGGCTATCTATGTAGACATGGATGAATGGAAAAGAAGAAGAGATAAGGACACGAACTTCGATGTTTGGAAGGCGCAGTGTGAAAACCCTTAGGATCGGACAGTGACCACCAACCGGACTGTGACCTGGCACCTACCTATTGTGACTGTTGTTTCCCCTGTTTCTTTTTGAAATTTATAATAAAGGTTCTCTCTGTTCTTGAGGCTGGCCCTGGCAGACATAGACTGTCAGCTAGGGGAGAGCTACCATTGGTCGGTTCTCCCTTGAGGCACCAGCCAATCCCGTTCAACCCTAGTTCTCTCCTCCCCTTGTTGCCACCCACCAGAGTTATCACCCTATACCTGTAAGCGGATTTGCATGCTCCGCCTTATCTCCTCCCCTTTTCCAGCACCTTCTTCCCCAGAGGGCATAAAAAGCCCTCCATTTTGTTAATAAATTGAATCGGTTCCTGGCTTCCCAAGTGTTCGTGCTCTCTCCGTGAATCTTTTACGGGTTGCGGGGTTGGGAGAACCTAACTTGGGGCTGCTGCTACCTTACCCACGACAGCTCGGCGAGCGGCACAAGGACCCCTGCAGCCGGTTCAGATCCAATCCAACGACCAAGGCTGCGTCAGTCGCTTTGTGATCTTCATCCAAAATTTTGTCACCAAAGCCTATGAGCTCAATGGTTTCAGGCAAACTTGTAGGACCAACACAACACCACTTATGTTCCATTTCAGTGTAAAAGTCATCCCTTCTTCCTTCCTCAAAGACACATTTGCTGTCACCAAATTTCCTCCTGAAGCATTTATTTTTGTAGTCTCTTTTGTGATCTCCATCTCTTGTATCCCTAGAATCCCTTGTTTTTCACCACCCCAGTGGTCTTCACTAAAGTTATAAAAAAATAATATTCTTTCACTGTCGATCCTACAGCCACCAATTACATTCTCCTGAGGTTATAAATACCTACATCTTTGATGATATAAATAAAAAGACTATGCATAATTTTTTTTCCTGGTATTTACTGAAAACAACATTACTGCAAACATAGTCATTGAACAAACTTTTATTCCCTCCACTTGCCTCTGCAGAATATCTTGCTGTAACTTAGCCCATCATTAAAATTAAGTGTGTGTACATATGAAAGTGAATCTGCAAATCTTCTGAATTATGCTGACTGAAAAATGCAAATACAAACTAAAGGTAGCCCCTAAGGATAAAGCTGACATTGAAAAATTAATGTTTTCAATGGAAATGATATGAGGCCATTTAACATTGTACTGCAATACATGCAAAGATAAAAGAGGGAGGATTGTTTTATAATGTTTTATAACGTTTTATATACAAAATGAAATACCACAGTACCATGAAGAATATTTGATACTGTTATCAATGCAATCTTCTACTCCACAGAAACTTTTTTGTTTATACAATTATTAATCAATCCTTATTGTAATTAGTTGGTAATAAATAGGGAAATTTATGTTTATGCATCTTTAAAACACAGCGAGTCTTCATTTCCTAGTAGATAAAATTTATATATACATTCATCTAGTCAACTGTCTAGGGTGCTAAGTACGTAGACAGTCAAGACAACAGCAAAATATAGATTATATCCTTCATTCATAACTCAGTGGGACATCACATAAGTGCGAAAATCTGTGCAAGCAGACCTGATTGAAAGGTCTAGGCCAAACTGGTAACAGTACAAGCTGATAGTATTGATTCAATAACCCAGTAATGACAGGTGCTCTACAGCTGAAGCTGAATATTTCAACAAGACTTTGACCCATGTATATGCCTTAAGCAACTATCTGCTACTGGCAATGTAAATATCTAAGTTTAATTGCTTTCTAGCCGATGAATACCTCCAATTTTCAAATTCAAGTCCCTGGATGATACAGATATGCATTCATCCCACAAGAGAATCTTTCTTACCAAGATATCTAGAAGAATATGAAAAGAAAATGGCAAAATTTTCTCAAAATCCACATCCTATGTCCATTTTCATCACACAGAATCTCCTTTGCATTAAGACTATTAACAGTATTAGCCTATATTATATCGGGGTAGGGAAATCATAGTGTTATCACCAGGATCACTAGTAACTGCTTAACTTCCTTTTTCCTTTCTAGAAAAACAAACTGAATGAATTTCATCACAGAGTGTATAAAATGTATTTTCTATGACACAGCATTAAACCTTGGTACAGAACTGGTCACGCAAAACGGCATTTTTTTCTGCAAGAGATTTTGGAGGAGGTGAAGCATAACTGATTTTTTAACAAGCTTGCTGCTTAGAAGAAAAGTCAAATTCTTCAATCTATGAAACACAATCTGAACTGTCCCCTTATTGATATTAAGGAAAAAAAATTGGCCAAAGTTTTAGAAAAGATACAGTAGTTTTCCCCTTACTTGTGTCATCTACAATATATCTACAGCTGTAGTTGTATCTTTAGGAAGAAATTGATTGAAAAAGCCTCCAATCATCTTGGAAAGAAAAAAGACAAGAATAAAATAATTTTTTTTAAATGATAAAATCAACATGCAAATTAAAATCCCTGCATTTATTGCTATCTTATCCTTCTTACTTAGGGACACAGTTTTTCAGAGAATACTGCCAAACATGCTGATGCCACAGTAACCACTAGGCAAAAGTCTTGATAAGAGTAAAAATTTATTTATTAATTCATTTATTTAATTTTACTATAACATGAAGTTCAAGAACACATAAGCTGTATTGACTAATTCCCATCTCCTGTATACTGTTTGATTACAATAGTCCAACTGTTAATGGATATCCTGGTTCTGGCCAGGACAGGGTTAATTTTTGCAGTAGGCAGGAGGGGGAATGGCTGGAACCTGGAGGTTATTCTATGCCACCTCACATAATTTTCTGGAGACAAGAGAAGGGGTCTTTTTTGGGTCATGTAGCGTGGTGCTGCAGTGGAGCATTGTCAGGGGTGAGTGCTCATGTCTGAGTCATTCATTTCTTGTGCACCCTGTTATTAGTATTGTTGCTGTTATTGTTCATTTTCTCATTTCATTGGTGCTTCGAGTAAATTGTTCCTATCTCAACCCATGATCTTTACCTTTTTTTGCATTCAAATCTCCTCTACAGTCCACCAAAGAAGGAAGGGGGAGAGGAAGTGGAGGGAATGAGATGTTGTGGATGTCCCACCCCTGGAAGTGTTCAAGGCCAGATTGGATGGAGCAATCCGGTCTGCTGGAAGGTTCCCTGCCCATGGCAGAGGGATTGGAGCTAGATGATTTTTTACAGTCCTTTCCAAAACAAAACTGTATGATTCTGTGAGTTTACTCTGTTGGAAAAGCCCATCTAAGTGCTGATGCTCTCAGATTTAGGTGCCAAAGTCAGCACCAATTTTTACTGATGGAACTGAAAGCTCTATTTCTAAATATTCCAGAGCTGAGTATCACAAACTTATTTAACACAGTCTTCTCTATTATGTGCCTATTTGAGACTTATTTAACAGGCTTTAACTGCTGACATCAAATGGGAGGACAGGAGTACAGAAGTGTCATCCTGCTCTCCCTGTGAAATAAAAAATAGGTGGGGTGAGAGTCTTTGCTTGTAAAGAAAAAGCCATAGGAGCCTTCCCTGTGAGTTTACAGATAAAATTAAACCTTGCTCTTCCACGGCACAGGTAACTGCTTGTAGAAAGTGAACTCACAATTTGCACACTCTTATTTTTCATCTGCTTAGTTTTAAAGTACCAGTTCACTCAATATCCATATTGACATATAGGATATAATTCTGCTAAAAGGATATACATGGCAAAGGGGAAAGCAAAGACATGATGAAATTCTTCTGTGATGTACTCATCTCTCGGCCACCTGTAAAAGATTGCTTACACAGCTAGTTAAAGCATCAAACTGAACTCTGATATTTTAAACAAATTTGTTTCATATCCTCCCTGTAGCTTTAAGTTATTGGAATTCTGCCTCTTTGGCAGAATATATCCCAATTTTGATTCTATGACTGTGTGTTCCAACATTGTACAGTAATTTATGTAACTCATTTTTGCTGCTTAACACTTCCGTTTCAATGTCATTTGGCTACTAGGAATTTTCTTAATGTCAGCAACAGCCTCTACTGAGAGCATAAGTTGTACTGGCTTTTTCAACATCATCTTAGCAGCAGAAATAACAATGAACTTTTCTTGCCATCAGACCAAGTAAACACAAAGAAATACTGCCAAAGAAACCTAGAGTTTTCAGTCCCACTTCCCAACAGATAAACCTGTTACTTTGGTGTCCAAACTCCAGCTGAAATTCTGCTTGGAGCTCGACAACACACTGCAAGTCCAAAGTTCCCCCAAGATTTGTGAAGCAAATTTCCATCTCAGGAGACTCACTTTTCTTTACCTTATCACTATTAGCGTAGAGTTTGTGGTGTCAGAATAAAATGTCATTTTAGTCCAAATCCCAATCCACACAGAAGAATTACAATTAGAACTCAAGCTTCAGACATGGAGGTTTAATTTCCCTGAACAAATTTTTATGTAACTCTCGATATTAAAACAATATAATTTATTCAACTAAGTGATAGATTATTTAAAATCTCAACTTCTCAGCTACGCTTAATAAAAATATATATGACACCTTGGAATATATTATTATAATGAAGAATCTTACAGAACAGCAGCCTATATAGTCTGGTTGAATTTGGCCTTCATACACTTTCCCAGTCACACGAAAGAGAGAAATTCTAGCAATATAAAGTGCATTAAGAAATAAAGTTTAATTTAATTTAGGCTGGGGGAAAAAAAAAAAACAAACAAAGAATGTAGAATATTTATAGTGAAACTTCCTTATATATTTTAACTCTATGGTTGACAAAGTTTTCCATCAAGAATCATTGGTACTAAAGTGACTGCTGCTGAACATTTATATTACACAAACTGCTTAACCAAAATAGAGTTTCACAATCAGTTTGTCTTTTTCTGGAGTACTGTAAAGACATACCCTAAGGATATAGCTTCTTAGATAGAGTAACACAGAAAACCACACATGAATAATTGACTTTATACTTACCTTACTCATAAACGCTCTATATATCAGTATTTGAAGTATTATATCTATCTGATATGACTGTGAGTACAAAATAAATCTGATGTTTATGCTAAATCAATTAGGACAGCATTAGAAATTTCAAAAACACCCAAGAATACATTTCTGTCAGATAACTATTGAGCGAAGCTTTCCCCCAGCTGTTTTCTAGTGCATTACACGCTTGTTTCCATCTAAGCAAGGTAGTACGTAATACTGAGGTATCCTCACTCTTCAGTGTTACTTTCTCAGTCACTCAAGGGGACAAAAGCAAACAGAAAAAAAGAAAAAAAAAAAAGAAGACTAAATATCCTTGCCATGCATTTGATTCAAAGTTATCAGAATGTAGGTTGCCCAGCACATCTAATTTCTCACCTGCAAGGCTCTGAACACCATAGAAAAGAATGTCCACATGACTGCACTGCATTACTGGTTTACCACCATCAGTCATGTAACATCCCTCATGTAAGAAGACAAAGCAGTATCCATATTTGTTTCCTGAACCCACTCCTAATTAGGATGTTGACCTAATTCTGAGCTGGTCAACATCTACATGAATCCACTATTAGGGAAATAGTTTATTCTTGAAGCATAACCCAGTTGAGCTCATTCTGGTTATTTTAAACTTACTTTTGTATAAAGGTAAAAAGAGATAACTACTTTATGGGAATTCCTACTTCTGTGACAGCTTTGAAGATATCAGTTGAAGGTGATAGTAGAAGAGGTTCTGAATGTAGGATATAAATTAGATTGCTAAGACTGCATCAGACTAGAAGAGGCCCCTGTCCAAATCAAACAGTTGGGAACCTCCTGTAGCATTGTGTGCTGGTTTAGAGGCAAACCAGCAGGAGAAATGAGCTCAACACAAGAGAGATTATGAGTCAGAGCTACAATTTAATAATAATAATACAGTAAACACCCTGACGCAAAGTGAAATTGCTTTCAACTCCCAAAACCCAGCAGTATAACCCCGTGCCCTGGGGTACAAACCCAAAGGGGTTTGTTAGCCCTTGTGCTGAGACCCGCGTGGTTCCCCCAAGTCCAAAGCAAAAGGAAGTGAAAAACCTGTTGGTGCAAGTGATGGCTGTAGTCTGGTTGAGAGTGGTGGTCTCCTCCTCTCGAGGTCCTGCTGCTCCTCTGGGTCCGACGAGAGGTTCCCAAGGTCTTCTTACCCATCCCTTTTGTACCCTCAGGGAGCACCCAGTCCCTCCCCCAGGGCGGGGACTCACACAATGGGTGATTAACTCTGTGAGTCATGGGGCATTTTTGGACTGTTGATGGCCCATTAGCAGCTACGCCCCCTCAGGCTGGGAGTGGAGATGCTAACGACTCCCTGGGAAGCTGCTGCAAATGGGCCATTGACCTTGGGAATGAATAGAGGGGGTAGAATACACAGCTTTGATCACCCTCACACAGTGACAGCTGGTCCCACCTGCTGAACTAGGACACATTGTTTTTTCTCACTTCAGCTTGAACCATACACAGGAACTCTGTGAAGCAAGCACATGAAACAGTCACTGAGTGGACAAGGCAAAGGTCTCCCTTCAGGTCTGAGCAAACATTCTTTTACACCTTGCACTGGCTTCTATATATCTGGACCACCAGTTGTTGCCTGAAAGCATAGCTGGCAGCTCTAACACACAGGCAATAGTTCATATGCATGTTTTGTACACAATAAAAGATTTCATTTTTCTATGAATTTTTTCATTTTTTCAGACTGTTCGATCAAGAATGAATGGTACATTTCATGCAAACCAAAGGAATCTAGTTTTGTGCATCAGAACATCTCTGCAAATCAAGAAAAGTCTCTGTAAATAAAGTAACTGGGGTAGCCACTTGAAACAGCTTCAAACCAAAACATAGATGTAGATATGTAATAAGGGAATGCTTTGGGTGGCTTTTTACCTTTCTTTTTTTTCTTTTTTCTTTTTTTTTTTTGTTTGTTTTTGTTTTGGTTGGTTTGTTGTTTAATTTGGTTGGTGTGTTTGATGGTTTTGGGTGGGTTGTTTTCCTTTTTTTTTTGCTTTCTCCAAAGCTGGAGTATTTATCTCCAGTTTTAAAGAATGCATGAAATAATAAGCCACTGTGTAAAGCTGTGTTAAACAGTTATGGTAAATGGAGGGTAAAATGTGTTAGAATGATACATATAATTTTAAAATTTGGGAAAATACCAAAAAAACCCTGGAGCTTTTTAGAATTGCACTGTAGAGTATTTGCATTCAAAAACATTGAATGGAAATAATAAGTAACCATGTTATATCCTTAATATTTCTTCCCTTTTTTTTGTGATATTCCATATTATTTCTGGCTTATATAACATTTTCAGCACTGTCTGCTAAGGTACATCTCTCTATGTCTGTCTGTGTTTCAAGTTTAAAGACTATTTCTCTGCTGTCATGATAATTTTGTGGTCTAGATAACTTTGCAGTGATGCCTGCAAAATTGCTTAGTATTTGTCTTCAGTTGCATGAAAATACTGAAGAAAGTATTTTAATCAAAATAATAGCAAGACTGCAAAACTAAATAGGTATCACCAAACCTACAAATAATTCACTTTTTAATTTGTTAATGTAGTTCAAGAAACTCCCAGAAAGATACTCTTATTAAAGACCCTTCAAAAGGTTACACTCTCTCTTACCATATAGCCAGTCAGCTCATCACAGGAAACAATGACATTAGTCAGGCAAAATTTGCTTTTTTTGTCCCATTGTTGCCTGCTCTCATTCCAACACAGACAATTCATGTAATTTGGAGATACTATCCCTTAGATTTTACTCTGGACTCCTTCCTGGATGTACATTTTTCCGTAATTTAATGATTATCAGTGTTCCATTCCCGTTTTAGAAGCAAAAATCCATTTTCTGCACCTTATTTTAAATCCCTGCTGAAGGACACCAGGCAAGTGATGGTATTTAAATATAGAAGAGTTCTTACAACAGCTTGGAATATCACAATCCAGACAAAAGTATAAGGAAAACTAGAGTTTCAAGACAGAATGATCAGAGCACAGTGAAAAAGTCTATTTAGAGATTATCAAAATCATATAAAAATAAATATAATACATTAAAATGAGCTTTATATTGCTGCATAGTTTGCAATATTCATGAAGATAGCATAATCTCCAAAAAGTTTTAATTTTGTGCTTATATTAAGTGATAACTATTGGACCCTTACCTTAAAATTTCAGTTACTGAACTGAAGTATTTCTTCTATAGTCAAAGAAATATGGCTGCCTCAGATATGGAGTAGACTACTCATATTAAAACTATTGGCAAAATTCTGTAGCATGATTTCACTTAAACAGTCTACGAGACTACACAGTTTATCTGGGACGAAGACTTTGTAAGGATATGGAAGTTTGTGAAAATACTTCTGTGAACATATGCTGACTTCAAAGCAGTCCTTTATCTGAAGACATTATTTTTTCTTTTATCTCCTTTTGCAATCTAAATTTCCTGCCTTCCAGTTCAGCCACTATTTAATTTCTTTAGTAATGTATATCTAAAGTGAAGAGAAAAAGAGAACTTATATGTTGGAATAAGAACTGGAACTGTGAGGGGGTTTATAAATCATAAAAATTATGTTACTTTAGTACTTTTTTGCCTGTGTACTCATAGTTTTGTTCTGTATAGGAGCAAAGTATCTACCCTGATCTATTCTGTGAAGTTATTATTATAATAACTGGAACTCGGTTGCCCTTCCATAATTTCTGCTTTAAGGGCAGGCCTCTGTTGAATAAGAAGACAGTTACATATATACTTTTCAAAATAAAAGCAGAAGTAAAATATCTGCACACATAAAATTGAAGAGAAATTATTTTAACCAGCTATGGCGAGTTAAATAAATTAGTACTAAAAATTTGGTAAGGAGCTGGAAATAAGTTATGAGGAGAAACTGAACTCAAAATCAGGATTCTCTCAACTATTTAGAAATATAGACAACACCAAAAGAAGCAGCTGCAGTACAAGTGAAGTAACACAGAGAAGTAGAGATCATCAGGAACTTGATTTTGTCCTATCCTAGACAGCACATCAAATAATTCACCATCACACTGCAGCTCTAGCAAAGTCCTTGGGGATGATTTGGGAGTGCTGATTCATACTTTCTGCTTCCAGAGGCTCCTTGGAGACTCTGGTGTAAATACTGGCCACACCAGCCTGTTGTAGCTCATGGTTTTCCCCAGCAAAACCTGTCAGATATCAAATGAACCAAATTCTATTCCAGCTACTGCATTGTCAATACTTTTATGATGTTGCATAAGTCATACATAAAGACACTGAAGTTTTTGACACTCTTTTTGGTCTTATCTCTTTTTGTTGGTGGTGGTGGTTAGGTTATTGAATGCCAGCGGGAGATCTGATGCATGCCTTTGAACAAACTGAGAGCTCACTGCTTTACATTTTGCCATTCAGGAACTTCTTATCAGCACTCAGTAAGCACTGTTTGAAACCTCGCATTTTTTTAAAAAAAATTATAAAATGTCTCACAAGCTCTCTGCCCTCCTCCTGCAAGAAAAAAAAAAAAACGCAAACACCAATCAACCAAACTAACCCAAAACCAATGTCTTTGGACACATAGATATTTCTTTCAGTCCATGCTGTATGTACTATATATAGGGACTTCTTTTTTTTCTTCCTAGGCAAACTTCATGGTTTAATGATATCATTGTTTATTTTGCTTTGAAAATTATTTCCTTCCTAGAATAAATATTGAGGTATAAAATGCTGATGTCACTATAAAACTTGAAAGAGATACAGCAGATCTGGGAAAAAATCCAAAGTGCTTCAGACTGACTTTTCTGCCAACCTCAGGCTTTTTTACCCAAAGCTCTCAGTTCTCAAAAACACAGAGTCATCTTTAGAGATAATGCAGGTTTAATTCGCAAATATTAGACTTGTGTGATTGGAATGCAAGATGTCAGCTCCTTTCATCAAAATAGGAGGAAAAAAAAAAGACCTACCCCACATCCATTTCTAAATTATTATGTAGCCATTTATTATCTAGAAACATAATACTGTAGTCATTCATGTCATTCTCTTCCCACCCCCCATAATATATTTGTAAGTCTTTCCCAGTACATGCATATTTCAAGGACTGTGTGTAAGTGAAGGGAGCAAGGACAAATTTTTGTGAGTACTTTCTCTTTAGGAAAGTGTTTCAAAGTGCAATCAGCAAACCTACATACAGAAAGCAATCAGACATTTAAATTCTATGATTAGCAACAAAAGGTATTTAAAATAGGTATCTCCTGGGAGAAATGCTGGATTTCAGTATTTTCATTGTAATGCATGTAGCCAGAGAAAACTTCATATTTTAAGCTAATCTAACTGACATAGAAAATGAGAAAAAATATTGTATTGATTATAAAGCAAGGACTTATTTTTCTAAGTTTTATTGGACTAATGAAGACGAAAAAAAGAAATTCGTACGTAACTGTGAAATTAGGAAATTTCCCAACAAATGGAAAAAATAAATTAAAACTCAAGTTCCGCGAGGGGAAAAAGTTGAAAAAGAAAGTTGAGACAAATATCTTCCCATAGAACAGTTTTGTACTGTGGATTTATAACAGTTTGGAGTTATTTGTAGTTGTCATTGCCTTTCTTCTAAGGTCTTCTGCTTAGAGATGTCTAACAACCTACAAGGAGCTCGTAGAAGCACTGCTGAAACCTGTCCCAGGTTGGTCTTTGTAGCCACTCCTTGAAGTGGTAGCATTTATTTTGAGTGCACCCAAGAGGTGCTTTCAGGAAGATGAACATGCATTTGTAGTCAAAAAGGATTTCCTTTGCCATCCAGTAGGAGATCAGGTCAGGACATTGATGCAAAACACGCAGTCAGCTTGTGTGGGGACAGGGAGGAACTCAGGGTACCCTCTGCCCATGGCGGCGCCCCCATGATTCTAGGTTTTGTTTTCATGTTTGGGAGGTATCTCCTGCCAGAAAAAGACTGCATGTTCTAAAACCCCATGCATGTAGTGAGCATCTGCAAGACTCAAATGTACCCATGCTCCTTGCATTTTGTGTTGAGCTATTTAAATGGCTGGAAGTATAGGTTCCTGAGACAGTCCCCAGAGAGAATTTAGTGTTTTACTTACCCTGAATTGATCCACCAAAGCCACTGTAACAAACTCTGTATACAACAAATCACTAAACAAATGTGAGAACCTAGACCAAGTTGTCTGACTGGACAGGTACTTAATTTGGCTTCTGAACTCTTTGACCATATCAAGAGATGTTTCCATCTTCCTTGCTTCGGTCACTGGTGGAAAAAATAGTCATGAGTACATTTTAAAAGGTTCAGTGGTCTGGTTTAGTTCCACAGTCAAAAGTGTGCATCTTTCTTTGCACAGTGGACCTAAACACAGTAAATAAGTATTCAGGAAGGTGACATCTGAAGGGAAAAGATTAGATTTGTTCCTTTTTGGGTTCTTTATGACCAATAACCAAAAAATACAGGGATTTTCTTATCCTTTGTTTGACTTTTAAATTAGAAAATCATGTCTTTCATAGTTAGGCAGTAGCAAACCAGTGAATTAGCAATATCATAACAGCAAGACAGAAAAATCTGAATTCCAAAGTGAGAAAGTTTCAGTAAGGAAGTTAAAATGCAGATGTTTTTGCTTGTTTTCATCTGCTCTTAAATAAATTTTGGAGATAAAATCTTCAAGAAAATGTTTAGTACTCCAAATATTTATTTAAACAGATGAGACTTTAAATTTGCTATTCTGAAGGTAAGAACCCCTAAAAAGAGAAAGGAATAGAAGAGATGATTTGTACTCCTGATATATATTAAGGATTAAAAGCTGAAAAAAGGTAATATTTTCTTTTAAAATATCAAGTTTAAAGGTAAGCTGGCAGAAGTGAAAACAACTCAAGAGATATTATATGTCAGAGTTACAATTTAATAAAATATATTACAATAAATGCCATGACACAGAGAAATTGGCTTTAACCCACAAAACCCTGAAATATAACCCAGCACCCTGGGGCACAAACAGAATGGTGTTCATTAACCCCTGTGCCGAGCCCCCTCCTGTGGTTCCCCTGAGTTTAAAGTAAAAGGAAGGGAAAAAAACCTGTTGGTGCAGTCCTGTCAATGATCTAGTCTTCCTCTGGATCTGATGAGTGGTACCAGAGGTCTCCAAACCCCAAGATTATACACTCTCAGGTTCAGGTGGGAACACTCAGTACCTCCTCCAAGGTGGGGAGTTCCACAGTGGGTGATCTAACTCTGTGAGTCATGAGGTATTTCTGAAAATGTTGATATCCCATTAGCAGACACACCCTATCAGGCTGGGTGTGACGGTGCTAATGACTTCCCGGAGGGAAGTTATCACAGCTCCCATCTTGCAGGCTTCATTAACACCCGGCTTTCAGCCTGAGGGATCAGGTGTGCCCTGGGCAGCTGCTGCAAATGTCCATTGTTAACAGTTTATGAGAAATTACATAGAGGGTGTAAATTACACAGCTTTGGACACACCCACATGGTGATAAACTGGTCCCACCCCTGCTGGACTAGGACAGTGATACAAAGAACTTGCAAAGGAAAATACCTATTTACAGCTACAAACTTTTGCAAGTCAACTTTCACATTCCTTATCTGCAAAATCAGATTGCAACACTTCCTTCAACAGATTGTCATAAGACAGACTGTGGTGGTCAGACAACTGTACTAGCAAGCAGCAGCCTGGTCATTCCTGACTAGCCCTTTTTGCACCCCAGCTCATCTACCATTCTTTCTCCCATGTACCTATATCTCTGCCTTTCTCTGTCCTCATCTTTTCCTAAATATAGAAGTCATTCCTAATTATTGTTTGCTATTTGTCTCAGTTTTGGTATGAGTACCTGACTTTGGTATTTCTGTTGTGATTACCTAGGTAATATTCTCCTTTTATGGTATTGCTAATAGGTAATTCTGATCTTATCTGATTCCCCTCTCCAAAATGTCCCTAATATTCTGTTTAATTATCTGTGAGGTTTTGCCATTCCTCATAACCCCCCTGAGCCATCTGTGAATTTTTCCATATCTCATGGCACTATCAGTAACTTTTGTGAGCTTCCCACTCTGCTATGCCTACCAGTTTCTTATGCCAAATTCAGTAGTTTCTCATGTTTTTTTTCACTTACCTGAACCTCTAAGGTGAAGATATCTAAATTAGGGGCCGAAACCTCACCCCTAACAGCTGACAACTGAATTACCCCTTGACTGTTTTGGTATGGTAGAGTCTGCACCATTTATAAATGAGGTGAAATGTAAACATCTCCATTAGGACTCTTTCTCTGAAATTGAATTTTACCCTTTGCAACATCATCTGAAGGTCTCTAGCACACCTACCACCTAGAAATTCTGAGGGCATGAAAAAAACCAAAGTCTTGGAAGGCTCTATTTACCATATAGGTACAAAAGACCTCAAGCAGATTCAATTCTGAATCACATTATATGAACCTCAGTCCTTAAAGCCAAATTTCCATTAACCCATCTCAACCCACAATGTTCAACTCTAACCATAGACTATTTTTCCACTTTCCTGTTCCTAACCTCTGTCTCTTGAGATCAGATTTCTCATAATCTACTTTTTCAAATATTAAAGTACAAGAACTCCCTGACCCAAACCTCCTTTCCCTAAGTAGGCCACAGACTATCTTTACAGTAGTAATTTATATGTTCCTTGCTATGCCCCCAGGAACTGAGTGCAACTGGTAAAAAGGAGCCTGTGTTATGTTATGCTTTATGCTATGTTTGTTATATGTTATGCTGTATGTTATGTTAGTGAAATGTTTTAGCCTCCAGAAGAGCATGGCTGCATGCTAAATGCATTGAAAATGGTCTATTGAGTCTTGTAGCTGCAAACCTACATCCAGAAATAATTTTTGAGACCTTTAGTTTACACAGATTGAGAACACGAGATGTCCTTTGCAGCTTAGCCGCAGAAATGATTGAATTTCAGCACCCAGGAGTATTTCAGGTGGTGTTTAACCCACAAGTGGAACAACAGCCATATGGTCTCTAACAAGGAGTGCCTCATCATTCGGTCTTGTTAAACTGACATGTAAAACTGCTTACACTGACCAGGAAAACCTGGAGCTGGCTATCCTGTTGTTTCAGAGTGGTCTCTGGAAGAGTAGAATAATCTTCAGCTCTTATACATGACTAGAGACATCTAAAATGACAATATAAATGTAGCACAATAAAAGTACAAAAGGGAAGGGGAAATTTTTTCTACATATGACAAAAATTCAAAGAATACTTTGAAACTAATCTCCTGAAACAACTAAGAAAATCTCTGAAGATATTTTCCCCCTTCCTTGCTTAGCTGAGTTTGTATTTTCCTGAGCTCCTCAGAGGAATATAAAAATGCTTTGAGCTCTAAACTTTACCAGCAATTTGTTTAGGATTAATGCACATTCAAAACATCATATTGAAAATGAAAAGTGCTTCCTATTTTGCAAAGGAAGAATACAGCATATGTATCTATGGTTAGTCAAAGCGTGTACTTAATCTGAGCAGCTACATATCTGTAGTTTGTCTGTTACATAATTCACTTCAAATTAACAGTAAAATTTGGATTGATATCAGCATCATAACTGCTCACTGAAAGCCCCATACTACATGATCTTGGCTTCCAGTACCTAACAGAATCAATTTTTCTTTAAGCATGTGCTACATCTATATAATAACATGATTTCTTGGGTCATCCCATGATCTCTGATTGTCTGAAGTGCATGTGTTTTCATGTACAAAAGCACAACTTTTGTAATGATTTAATTAGATTCTCCTACAATGAAAATATTGTCTGGTACTGGGACAGTTAACCACTCACAACAAAAGTACAGACGTAATGCTGCCAACTTTCTCTCTCTCTGCTCTATCTTTCAGCATAGGGGATGCAACATGTATATCTTTTTAAGCTACATAACTACTACTCTTTTGAACAGTCATCAATTTCCACATTTATCAGGTAAACCACTATACAGAATAGCAATTACATTTTGAGGAACAGTACATAGACTCTAGAATAAATCTAGATCAAGTACACTGCAGAGTGTCTTATAGAATGCTAGCCACATTTTAAAATATAGAGCTAGAATCCTCAAGGTATAAGTCCCTCAAATGTAAGAGTAGCCATAGTACTGTGAAGTGAAACATAGATGGTTTACCTTCAGTGACAATCAAAGGTTTGGGTTTTTTTAGTTGGAATAATATGTATATTTTAAAACATTGGTTACAGTCTCCTTCTGTATCAAACCCTTTATTGAAAAACATATCAGACTCTTAATTTAAAAAAAATCATAAAAATTGTATCCTAAGAATTGTATCTTAAAAAGTTTAATTACCAACCTGGCAAATATAAAAGCAATTTTTTTTCGTAAGGTGACATTTAATGAAACTCATTTTCACCATCCATTTAAAAAATGCTTACTACATCATTTTTTTGAAATGCTGTAAAATTCACAAAAGCAATACTCCTTTTTTTTTTTTTAGGTAATGCATGTATTTTTTAAACAGTGTAAACCATTTTTTCTTTAAGACTATATGACTGAGATGAGTTTATGTTTATTTTTCATTATTTTATGGATATTTATGTTATTCATATTACCTAGCATTAACATACACAGTAACAATGTTAGTCACTGAGAAGTCTCAAACCCTACAGTAAACATTATCTTTTCTGATGTTAAACATGAGGTCACTACTGACAGAAAAGGCGGTGCTTCTTTTTCTGCTGCATCAAAAATCCAAGTAAATATGAGTAAGCAGGCTTTCAAGTATCTTGCACTTTTAATAGTAATAATGTTATATAGTTCTTTTTTATTTGTTAGATTTTTTTTCTGTATGAAACTGAGCCTATCAAGGCTCAGCTCTCTTAATACATTTGTAATTGGAAGGGGAGAGGCAAATCACTAACACTGCACATTGAACTTTCTTGTTCTCATCAAATACAGGTGGTTTGTTCTGGTAGTTCATTGGAAGTAGGGAGGAAGAAGGTTATCATTGTTAGCATTTTAAGGAATCTTGGAAAGTCTTTACACTTTCATAAATGTAGGGACTTCAGATGTGCTTCAGCTTATGGAGGAAAAATACAGAGAATAGAACTCTTCCTCTCCTATACCCTGTCAGTCCATACACAACATTTTTATCCTTAACCCATCTTCCTACTAGTCTGTCTTGCAGCTGACCAATATTTTTTACTTTATTTTATGACACCATTTTCAGTGAGAAAAGATTTCTTTGGTTTTAGAAGTTTCATACATAAACCACCCATCCAATATTTTAGGCAACAAAACTCAGAGTTTGTTTAGACATATTTCTTGAGCTTTAGGTGGATTATACATATTTGTAAGGTCAATCTTAGAAGTTAACAGCAGAAATCCTTCAGATAGATTATCTAGACCAAAAGGCACTGCAGAATCTGCTGCCTGTTTCAAGTGAGAATTTCGAAAGACAGATCATGGTATAGCATCCAAAATATAATGTGAAGTGAAACTATATTTATATGGACTTCAGCTGGTATTTTTTTATTTTATCAGAAAGTGTGAGATTTGAAGCTGACTCAGTTTTGCCATTAAATAGATGAGTATAGATAATTTACTGCAACAAGTGAAAGTAAAAACATACAAATGCCCATTGGCATTTCTCAGATTGCAAAAGAAAATATATGCCAAAATGTAGAGGCAAGTACTCCTGATTCAAAATTCATCTTCATATCCGAAGTCTATGCGATCTTGTTTATTAATCAGAAAAGATTCCACATATCCTCAATAATTTATTGTAGTGAACTTCAGCCAGCTGATACATTGGCACACTCCTCACATAGATATTCTCTTTAAAAGCTATGTGAGTGCCTCAGTGCAACCTATTACAAAATTGTTGTACTGTACTTTTCCCTACAGCTGTATACCCTGTATAGTGTAAAGGGTTCTGTGAGAGGAAACTTTCATCAAGGATGAGGAAAAGACTGAGATACTTAATGCCTTCTTTATCTCAATCTTTAAAAGAAAGACTGGTTATCATCAGGGCAACCAGACCCTGAGCTGGTAGACAGGGATGGGAAGCAGAATCCTGCAATTCAGGAGTAAGTAGCTAGTGACTTGCTGTGTCACCTAGACACTCACAAGTCTATGGGGCTTGTTGGAGGAGACCAGACCAAGAAAGAATTACAGGCGCTGGGTAGATGAGGACGCGGATACCCATGCAGCGACAGGATCGGGACCATGAGGCTTTCCGAATGGACACTGTACCCTTAAAAGATGGCTAATGATCCAAGTTTCTTCTTCCCACAATCCCCTGGAGTTGTTCCCACAAACCCCTGGATTTCTCCCACCAACCTCATTCTCCCTATTGGTCCCTTTGCCGCTCCTCCCTTCCCTCCTCCCCTTCGTTTGCATGTACCCAATGGAGTGTGTGACTCCTCCCCGTCTCCTCCCCGTCTCCGCCCCTCTTCCCCGCCTACATCCGGGGTATTTGCGCGCGCTCCTTATAAGCGAGCGTGCGCCATTAAACTTGGCTTTTCCTCGTGGTCTCCTGCCTGGTCTGGATCTATTCCGTCCGGAGGGGTCGCCAGGCCGGGAGCGGGAGGAGCCGACCCCAGCTTCTGAGGGGCCTGATCCTAGGGAGCGCCGCCGCTTGCGACTCGCCGCTTTCCTAGCCTTGCTCCTGGGGACGTGAAAAACCCCTCCACTGTATCAGTGGAAAACTACAATCCGCTGATAGGGGCTGGATAGAATTCACCAAAGAGCACTGAGAGAGCTGCCGGCAGAGCTCACCAAGCCACTCTCCATCATTTATCATCAGTCCAGTCTAACCAGGGAAGTCCCAGATGACTGGAGGTCAGCTGATGTGACACATACCTACAAGAAAGGTTGGAAGGAAGATTTAGGGAACTATAGGCCTGTCAACCTTGCCTTGATACCAGGGCAGACAGGGCAGACAGGGCAGACAGAAGATCAGACCCAATTAGCAGGGTTTAGGAAAAGGCAGATCCAGCTTGCCTAATCTAGTCTCCTTTTATGACCAGGTGAATCAACTAGTGCATGAGGAAAAGGCTATGGATGTAATCTACCTTGACTCCATAAAGCCTTTGATACTGTCTCCCAAGGCATTCTCCAAGAGAAGTTGTCAGCCCATGACTTGGATGGGTGCACTCTTTGCTGAGTTAAAAACTCGCTGGATCGGTGGGCCCCGAGAGTGGTGGTAAATGATGCTGCGGGCAGCAGGTCACTAGTGGAGTTCCCCAAGGCTCAGTATTGAGACCAGTTCTGTATTAGTATTTTTATTGATGATATGGGTAAGGATTGAGGATACCTTCAGTCAGTTTGCAAATGACACTAAGCTAGGCAGGAATGCTGATCTGCTGGAGCGTAGGAAGGGATCTTGACAAGCTGGATCAACAGCCCAAGGCTGACAGTGTGGGATTCAACAAGGCCAAGTGCCATATTCTCTACTTCGGTCACACCAACTCCATGCAGCACTAAAGGCTGGGGCCAGAGTGCCTGGAAAGTGACTCAGAAGAAAAGGCCCTGTGGGTATCAGTCAGCATCCAGCTGAACATGAACCCAGCACAGTGCCCAGGTGGCCAAGGAAGCCAGTGGCATTCTGACCTGTATCAGAAATAGTGTGGCCTGCAGGAATAAGTAAGGGATTGTCTCTCTGTACTCGATGAGGCTGCACTTGGAATACTGTGTGCAGTTCTGGGCCCCTCACTGCAAGAAGGGCATTGCGGTGGTGGAGTGTGTCCAGACAAGGGAAATTAACCTGATGAAGGGTTTAGAGAGTAAGTCCTATTAAGAGCGGCTGAGGGAATTGGGGTTGTTTAGGCTGGAGAAAAAGGCACCCAGGGGAGACCTTATTGGTCTCTACAACTACCTAAAAGGAGGTTGTAGCCAGGTGGGGGTTGGTCTCTTCTCTTGGGCAGCTACTGACAGAACAAGAGGAAATGGCCTCAAATTGCACCAGGAGAGGTTCAAGTTGGACACCAGGAAGAATTTCTTCACTAAAAGGCTGGTTAAGCATTGGAGTGGTCTGTCCAGGGTAGTGTTGAAGTTAACATCGCTGGTATGTGTGTATGGCCAGACTTTGAGAACGAAGATTTGGGAAGGGCTCTCCCCATGTGGGTGTGCCCTTCCAGCGTGCGTAATTTTTTTTTTCATGCTTGGATTTTTGTTTTTTGTTTTTTGTTTTTTTTAACGTGAGGCACAACGCATGGTTTTGGGGGTTTTTTTANGCTACTGACAGAACAAGAGGAAATGGCCTCAAATTGCACCAGGAGAGGTTCAAGTTGGACACCAGGAAGAATTTCTTCACTAAAAGGCTGGTTAAGCATTGGAGTGGTCTGTCCAGGGTAGTGTTGAAGTTAACATCGCTGGTATGTGTGTATGGCCAGACTTTGAGAACGAAGATTTGGGAAGGGCTCTCCCCATGTGGGTGTGCCCTTCCAGCGTGCGTAATTTTTTTTTTCATGCTTGGATTTTTGTTTTTTGTTTTTTGTTTTTTTTAACGTGAGGCACAACGCATGGTTTTGGGGGTTTTTTTAATGTGAGGCACAGCATGCGCAGAACTGGCCCCACCGTTTAAGTCCTAAGGTCCGTTTGCCACTGCCGAGCGAGCTTGGACAGTGACAGTGAAGTCCTCAGGACTGTCACAGCACCCAGTACTAACCGGGGCTGACCCTGCTGAGCATCCAAGATCTGATGGGATTGGATGGCAGGGAAGCATTTAACTGCCAGGGGACGGTCCCCACTGAGGCTTGAACTCAGGTCCTTGTGATTCAGAGTCCAGAGCGCTCTCCTTTACACCACAGGACTGCCCTACCATCATCCCTGGAAGCGTACAAGAAATGACCAGATGTAGCACTTAGTGCTATGGTTTATTTGGTGTGGTGATGTCTGGTCAAAGGCTGCACTCAGTTATCCTGAAGGTCTTTTCCAGCCTCAATGTTTCTATGATTCATTAGATTCTTGAAACTTTAATTTTCTTTCAGAAAAAGTCTTCTTTGTGTGTTTTTCAACAGATTCTTGTACATTGTGGCTTCAGCTTAATTTGGAAATTTTAGCTAAACAACGAAAAATATTAAATGGCTTTATAACACTTCCTTGTTCTTATACCATACCTAATATTCCTGGCAGTTGAAATAAATACACTGATTCATTTTGCAATCTCTTTTGCTTGCTGGCAAATATTTTAACCTAATATTTTAATGTAGTGTGAGTTTGACTGTCTCCTAGCCTTTAAAATAAAGAACAGCAACAAAAAATAATCAGGAAAATAGATAGACGGTAAGTATAAGAAAGCAGATTTATAATTTTAAAAGCATTTTAATAACTGCATTTATGAAGATTATTCATTTTGGCTCTTGCAGACATTGCTGGGTTTGAAAGCAGCCCTTGTACTGTCTTCATAACTACATATAAGTGATAGAGTCAATGCACCAATGCACCTCAAGAGAGATGGCAGAGCATGGACATGGCAGTCACACTGACATCAGCACAACATCTGGGATCAATCTGTTGGTACCTGTGAAATGATACAGTTAGCAATGTGAAAAGGCAGCTCTCTCTATCTCCTGGTGTGTGGGTAGTCCTCAAAGGAAAATCTAAAAGTTGAATCTCTGGGTATTTTCCTAATTCTCTCATCACTGTTTTACAACACTGGGGAAATAAAATGTGCCCAGTACCTTGGCATTGTATGTCATCCATACGGTGTACAGTTGGGAATGACATAGATTTGGTGTTCAAAAACACTGTCTGACTAGAAGAGAACCTGGCTTTCATTTATCAATTTCTTAAAGCATTATCTCCCACTTACCAAGCAGGTGGGTGAAGTAAAAAAACCACAGCAAAATTTCTGTGGTAGTTGTATTTTTTGTTGTATTATAAATCCATATAAATCACTTTCATCGCTCGTTGTGTCAGGAACAGGTGATAGCGAGATAGATTGCCAGCACTGCTATTTGGACTTAAAATCCAACTTCACCACAATTCAATAGTCACTACAGGAGTCAGGAGAAAACCAAAAGTGAGAGAACAGGTATAAGAAGCTGCAACTTCTATAAATATTTTTCTTCAAAATAGCAGAAAATTATCAGCACACTTTTGTTCATAAAGAAGTTATCCGAAACACTAATTTACTAACAACATTTAATCTCTTCTTGGTTCAGAATACTCAAGATGGAGGTTATTTCAGCTGAAATATTTTGTTTATTTGTAGAGACATTTTTTTGTGGAAACTTACACTTATAGGAGATTTGGGGGGTTTGTTGGTTTTTCTCCCTGTCTGGATAATAACTTTTCAGCTCCGACTGTTTGTTTTTATCCCATAAGACTGTAACTTCCATAGGCCAAGTTGTTTCAGAAACACTTCAGCCATCATTACCTGTCCACAGAGTAACAGAATGACAGACCAGCTGAGGTCAGAAGCAGCCTCTGGGGATCATCTAGTCCAACTGCCCTGTACTCAAGCAGGGCAAGCTACAGCTGGTTGCTTAGGACCATGTCCAGCTGGGTTTTGAATATCTCCAAGAACACATGCACTACAACCTCTCTGTACAAGCTATGCCAGTATTAGACCATCCTCACCAAAGAGAGTTTTCTCCTAATGTTTGAATGGCATTTCCTGTATTTAAGTTGTGCCCATTGTTTTTGGTTTTTTGGTTTGTTTTTTTTTTTCATGAGGAACCACCGAGAACAGTCTGGCTCCATCTCCTTTACTCCCTCCATCAGCTGTTTGTACACACCAATAAAGGTGTGGGCCTTATCTTCTTGAGCTTAAATTATCTCAGCTCTCTCAGTCTTTCCTTATATGAGAGGTGCTCTAATCACTTTATCATCTTTGCTGGACTTGCTCCAGTATATCTGCTTCTCTCCAGTACTGTGAATGTGGAACCAAGGCTAGGACCTGACACTCCAGACATGTCTCACCAGGGCTGACCTAGAGGGGAAGAATCATCTCTCTTGAAGTGCTAGCGGTGCTCTTCCTAATGCAGCCCAGGATACTGTAAGGATGCTGGTTTATGTTTAATCTGTGACCCACTAGGACTACCACATCTCTTTTTTTGAAAAGCTGCTTTCCAGAGAGTTGGTCTCCAGACTGCACTGGTGCATAGGGCTACTTCTCTCCAGGTGCAGAACTTGGCATTTTCACTACTGAACTCCGTAAGATTTCTATCATTGCATTTTTCCAGCCTACACAAGTCCCTCTGAATGGCAGCACAACCTCTGGTATTATCAACCACTCTTCATGGTTTTATATCAGGTGAAAATTTTAAAACTAA
Source organism: Sakesphorus luctuosus (assembly GCA_013396695.1). Taxonomy (NCBI): domain Eukaryota; kingdom Metazoa; phylum Chordata; class Aves; order Passeriformes; family Thamnophilidae; genus Sakesphorus; species Sakesphorus luctuosus. The sequence continues at coordinate 90,657 of VWZD01005119.1, read as the reverse complement.
TTCCTGCAAATATTCCTGTATGCAACTTAGAGGGTTTTGTTTCTTTTTTTTTTTTTTCACATGAACTATCAAATCATAAAATTGAATAACTTTCAATTCCCATGAGTGGGCAGCAAAAAAGGAGCATCTTGAATAACTTTTTAAACATTCTGATAGGCAGCAACAATGGAATCTGCTTTGGTCTCCCATGTTAACTGTTAAACACCAAGCTGTGAGATGTTCTACCATGGATTTTTCTCTCTCTCTTCTAGTTCATCAGGATCATTTGCATGAGCTATGGAGTATTCTCATTCTGGATGAATTCGCTCCAGTGTCTATAAATATTCCCAGTGTTCTTGGTATGTGCTTGTTCTAATGGTACAGAACTGTATAAAACCTCCATCCAAGTATTTTAAAAAAGTCCATAAAAATGGTGCCAAGTTGAAAATGTCTTCTTTACTTACTTTTTAACTAAATAGAAGGTTAGAAATTCAAAAGCTACATAATTTTCATTTTTATTATCTTTGAGTAGGAGTCACCTATGCACAAAGTATTACCTCCAGACCTACACACAAGTTCTATACAAGTCCTATTGCTGAAATTTTCTGTGCCATACTCTTTCCATGTCTCATCGGTTAGTTATTTCTGTTTTGCTTTCTTGGTGGTGGTTCTGCACTCTCTAGAGAAAGAACATTGCATTCTCATTACTTCTATAGTATAGAAAGGATGTAATTTCAGGGATTTCAGTAGAGATATGTTTGTTTTATCCTGCCACCAATTATTGTTGTTAAGTATCCTGGTTTTAGCCCAGATCAGCAGGATGAGTTGGGGGGACCAAGATATTATGTTATTCAATACTACATTACATCATTGTCAGGAGCAGGGAAAAGGGATTCTCTCTTGCTTCCAGGAGAACGGGAGTCCCTTTCAAATGGATGTGATGGGGAAACCGTTGGCCATTTTTTATTTTCTTATGGTCTGCGGTGAGCAGTTTTGCATGTGAATAATTCTCTCTTTTTGTATACTTTTTCTATTAATATTATTGTTGTTACTGGTTTTTTTCATATGTCACTGCAGTGAACAAGCAGCAATGTGGCTTGGAGTCTTGGTGGAAGAACTAAATTGGGGAGTACCATGCCTAAGCCATGACATTAAGCCATGAATTTCTCTTACAAATAAACAATTTGCACAAGTTTTTTATCTACTAAATCAGGGTACCTCAAGCTAAAAAGCAAATTACTGTACATAAAATGGTTGGACAAGATTCTTAAATTACTTTTATATTTTTTGTCCTTTTTTGTTTCCAGGAATGTCATGGGTTAAAATAGTTGTTACTCTAGTAGGGAAATAACAAGTAGAAGAATATGTGGTAAACACAATTTCCAATATAAACGTGTTGTGATTATTCTTTTTCTCAGTAAGCAATTTTAATGTAATAAATGTTTGTATTTTTGTCACTGTCATGGGTTCACTTAAGTGGGCCTAAATTTGAGTTTTTGACATTCAGACCAGGCCTGAAGCTGTCAGCTGATTTGAGCTGAGTTGAGCTACCAGCTGACTGCTTCTAGCCAGTAGTATTGTATTCTATACTATATTATGACATCATTTCTCCCAGGAAGTAGAATCAGTGTGGGAGTGGCTTGGTCAGTCACCCCACAGCTTCCTCAGAGGAGGACGCAAGATGCTGTCCCAGAGGAGATGGAGAGGGCCTGGCCCACCACTGACTCTTGGGGAAGTAAAATGTGTTGCTCTGGCTCTCTCCTCTCTGCTCGGGTTCTGTTTCTCTGGGGACTGAGTCCTCTGGGGCGAATTGGAGTCTAATTGTGGGTTTGTGTGTTTGCTGAGGGGTGGAAAAGTTGTGTCATGTTGTATTCTAGCTTGTCTAAGTGTGTAAATTATGCTAATCCTTTTCCTTTTCTGTAAAATACATGTGGTGTTGGTATAAATGTAGTTTGAAGGGTTTTTTTCCCCCCTTCCCTCTCTCCTTTCCTCCCTTTACTGGCTGGGGATGGGGAGGAGGCTCTAACTCTGTGCTTAGAGGGTTGGCGGTTTGCCAGCTCAAACCAAGACAGTCGCCTAAGTATGTAAAATGATGGCACATTAGTTTTTAAATTTTCCAAAAGTTTGAAAGTTTTGGGCCTTATAGTCATGACTTGCTATTTGCATTTTGAATTGTAGAATACGATTTACATATCCAGTAACACCACGCATATCTGCTGGCACTGAATGCTATTAGGGAAGTTGGCGTATAGACAGCCAAGGGATATTGCTAATAATTTGCTGATAATTTACCAGAGCTTGCACCACAATAACTTTTAATAAGAGTCAATCTTTGATTAGTCTGAAAAACCATATGCTTAATATTAAGAAGAAGAATAAGCATTAAGTATGAGAGCATTTCTGGAGGTGGATGCCACAATACTTCTGTAGTCATACCCTGGAAGTAATTATAACTACTTTTTCCTTTTCTATTTCAGTCTAGAAAAACAAAGACAAAAGCAAAACATAACTTGTCTCCATTCAATACTTTTAAATGTTTTCTTTTGAACCATTTTTTCAATCTCTAGCTTCTAAGAAACATGAGGCAATATTATTCCCTCCTAAAGAAGATTTTTTACAATTGAAGATCTTTTTTCAAGTGAAAAGGAATGAATTCTGTGAAATAGCAAGTAATCAAATTACATCTGTGCATATTTAATATGCGGGATCTAAATATGAAAAAAATAAATATCTTTAGAAAAGTTTGCGCTGAGCATACTGACCTAGGAATTTGGAAGCCATTAGATACTCCCATAAATGTTAGAAGTAGATATAATAAAGTTTGTCTCTGTTATCCTTTTGATTATGTGTATTTTTTGCAACTTTCTTATGTATCTAAAGAAGTCAATTAGTATAAGTTGAATTTAAAAAATTATAAATGTATTTCTTTCAAATTTAATTGTAATTTGTATAGTGTTTTACAACTTAGATTTTGCCCTTAAGCATGTCCTAGACATCAAACAATGAACTGACAATGCCATCACCATCATCATCATCATCATCATCATAGCTAGGCTTCTCAAACTGAGAATGTGAAATGTAAAAAATCATACTACCATTCCCATTAACAGCAATTGCAGTTTACCACACTGAAAATTTCCCCCTCAAGAGTCATGAAAGCCAAGAAACTTACCATGGGGTTGAAACCCTTGTAATGAACTACTTAACTAGATTTTGATACCTGGAGAGAAAAGAAAATGAAATTTCAGGAGCTGTATTTAACTGATAACATACTACATTCCAAAGAAGGCTATACAGGGATAAGCAGCAATGTTAGAAAAAAGGTGCTAGAAGCGATGGTTGTACAGAAAGATAAAATATAACAGATAAAAGGAACAGGTTGTTACCCTTGGGACTGGAAAGGAACATTAAATTGCTGATGGCTAAACATAAGAGCTGTTATTCTTGGATCCTTACTCATAACAGGAGGACCTCCTAAAGGAGCTTACTTTTAAAAGGCCAAGAAAAAGATGGAAAGCTAGGCAAGGAGGTACAGCAGCCTTTAATGATGTTCCACAAAGACAAGAAAGATAAAATGATTCTGCCAATCTGTTACAGATATATGTAGGAATGGTAGGGGTTAGTGGCAGTGAAGGACCTTACCTGCAAGTAAATGCCTTAGGATGGATATGGCTACTGTGCTTTTGCAGAGTTTGAATGGAATACTAGTCCTATGTAAGGGAAAAGGGACTTTTGTAGGCAGAATTTCATCTCATAATTTCATCTAAGTTTCTTTTCTGTACATCCTCACTGCATATTCGCCCTGCACATTCTCATCCATATCAGCACAAGAACCTCTCCCTTGAAGTCACATTTTAATGCATCACTTCTACATTAACATAGTATTTTACTGAGTTTTACTCCTTTACAATGGCTCTGAAAATATTTGTTTCCTTAGTCATTGATTGTCACTTCTCTGTTATTTATATTAGGTTATATTTAGTATTGATACTTATTCTTTCAAAGTTTTTTTATGTACAGTCATCTGAAAATTACTTAAAGTATGGATTTTCACATAGACATAATTTATTAAAATATAAAAGTAAGTTTAAAATCTAAGACCTATGTTTAACCTAATAAAGTATGTTCTTACTTTAAATCCTGAAGATCTGATGGAGTTAATAGAATTAATAAGGGTCTTACTAATCAGATTAAGGATCACTTAAAATAAAGATTGCCTGTAATTTAAATTTTGCATTCCACAAAAAAAATAATAAAAAAAAAGTCAATTTGTGAGTATAGAATGTTCTGACTAGCTCTTGGCTTATTTTCAAAGTAGAGAAAATTACTTGTACCATACTAGTTTTATTTTGAAGTTTCCTCTAATGCACAGATTTAAGTTTCTGGAATGCTGTATGAAGTGTACAGTCATGATCAATAAAAAATACAGATGTGTACCTCCCTATAGTTTCTCAGCAAGGTAATAACATCATGTAATTTAAGACATCTAATTTAGCTGTTTGGAGTCACCTACTGTCTCTATAAGAAACAAAGACTTTTTATTTTAGATACTCTTTATTACACTGTAATGAAACACCTGAAATGTGTGATAAGAATAAATTCTCTTTGGCTTGATTGAGCAGATTTTAAAAAGTCAGTGATATACCACCAAAAGCATTCAATACAATAACAAATTTGTGTCAACCATGCTTGCCTGTTTTGTAACAAAGCTTACTTTCTGAATTATCCTAATTGTGAAAATTTATGAAAGTATCTGTATTGTGGGGTTTTTTGCTTTGTTTTTTCACTTGTTGCATTTTTTTTTCTTTTTGGTAGCTCTTTTAGGTTTTTAAATGGTAAAATTCAGTAAAACAGCATTATATACATGCAAACAGTGACTTCTTTAATGCTTGTTTAACAATGACAATATTATTTTTCTCCAAAGAGTGCTCAGTTCTTCCAAGTTTCTTCAAAGA
>VWZD01005119.1:69178-84020 GCA_013396695.1 Sakesphorus luctuosus | reverse complement strand
TAATCAAGATGGAGAGCTGATGCTGTTCTTGTTTTAATCAATCCATGAAATGAAAGCGATTATAAACCGCACCAGCACAATGTATTCCCATAAGCCTCTTGTAATTGGGATGATCATTTAATTGGCACATTCAGATTCCACTGGGATGTGCTATTTAAGAGGGATCTAGTTTACTCTGCAGTTACAGGGCTTGTTATATGATCTCCTCATCTAATATTACTTGTGACGAAAAATGAAGATGTATTAACTTTTCATCTTTATTTTGCCAACTGCTCAAACTACAGGAGATTTACTTCTTATACTGAGTTGAGAAGAAAACAAACAAAACTCAACAAAATTACATGGTTGTGAAGGAATGTACATTTTTTCCATTGTGTTAAAAGGATGAAAGGAAAATTCCTCAGTAGCTGCACTCTTACACAGTACAATCAACATTGCTGTTTGGCAGAGAAATGAACAGTGAAAAACACAAAGAAAGGGAAATACAAAAGGGAAAATTACTGAGAAATAAGTAATTTAGGGTAAGTAGTGATTCTTATGAATAAGTTTGGATTTACTTATTTATTAAGAATATAAATTTAAATTTATGGAAATAGCAGAAACTACTTTAAATATATTCTAATAATTATATCAGAGGCATAGTGTTAGATCACTTGTTCTTGTTCTCCTAGCAAGGTGCGTAAAGAGGTATCAGCATAAACAAACTCACCTGCTCATTGAAGGGGAGATGGGGCTAGATGAGCTTCATCATGAGCTTCATTGTGAATTGAAAGAACTCCACAACAGTTTATCTTTGTAATCTGGAAAACCTGCTTTTGGAAATACTAATGAAAAATAGCTCAGAGGGATATTTGGTATGGAAAATTTTTAAAAATGTTCTCTTTTGACTGAGTAGAAGAATTCAAATCAACTCTGTAAGAAATAGAAAATCAATAGAACTAATATGGTATTGTCAAAGATACTGAAGACTGTGAAAAGGTAAACATAAATTATAAATACATATTTTGTATATATTTTAAATTTACTTGCTATTCTTTTCCAACAATTTTCTAATTGTTCTTAAGCCTACTACCGTGGTGTTGCCAGAGCAACACCATGTCATTTGCTGCCACTGCATTTCAATGGCATCCCATAAGCCAGGCTGCTTGTTACTTCTACTCTGAGGATATACTGGTAAAGAAATTCCCATGCTTCTGGTAGCATCCTCTGCCCTGCCCACATTTCTAAGCCAAGAGGAAAAACCTTTTACTTCACTTCTCACTTCTGTCTTGTACTAGTCAGTCACCCAGAGGACTTCCACATTCCTTCTCCAACAGATGTCAAACCCATTATATGGATTTTGCATTATAGTAACCACGGACTTTAGATGGCATGTTTATGTGGAGATAGGTGATATCTTAGCAGCTGTCTTTGTTGGATGTTATTCACATTATTTGTACATTCTTTGTCTAACTCATGCTTAACTGCAAGCTGCACCACAAGTCTCGTTATTGCCTTGACTGTCATTCTCACCTTCCCTAGTTTCAGCTTCTCACTGCCATTCCTGTGTGAATACACTGACTCAGTTTCTTTCATTTAACTTATTTCATTACACATAAGCTTTCCCAACTATCAGTCGTTTTACCTGTTCCTGTCATTCATTAGTAGAGAAAACATATCTATGAAGGCCAAGCTTGCACAGTCTAAGCAATCTAAAATTTCCAGTAATTTAACAAAAGTGTCATTTCAGAAATTTTGAATAGCAACACAGAAGTAATTAGCATTATGCCTAGTCAGTAGCTAAAAATCAAGCACTGGAAGCAGATTTATAATAACACTGTGTGTATGGCCTTGTAAACAAAGAAATTAACAAGACCAGAAGAATGAAAGATGAAAGCACAGAAAACCATCTTTGTTTTGTCATGTTTGTGTTCTCAAAGTTATGTAACATTTTTGTTTTCTTAATGTTTTCTTTCTGATTCTCTTTAATTTAATCTTTATGTTTTTCCAGGATAATGATGACATCAGTTACTGTTTGCAGAAAATTAGTGTGCTTCTAGATTTATATCAATGCCTTCATTATTAAAAAATCCAAAAAGGTTGGGCTTTTCAGAGACAGTGAGTCCAAAATATTTTTTTCAGTTTAATAATATTAAAACAAGCAATGGTTTCTATTACGTAAATAAGGCATGCCAATATTTTATTAAACAATTTAAAAATTATATTTTTAAACCTGGTTATTATTTCAGTTGTGTTTAGTTCAGATTGACAGAAATTCTACAAGGGGGAATTGTATAACCTTACACCTGAGAAAGAATGACCCCGACAACAATAGATGTTGGAGGCCAGCTGGCTGGAAACATCTTTTCAGAAACAGATTGAGAGGTCTACAAGCCAGCAATGTAAACTGATGAGAAAAAAGACCTATGGTATCCTGGGGTGCATAAGGTAGAGTTTTACTGGCAGGTTGAGGGAGGTGATCCTTCTCTTACTCAGAACTGGTGAGGCCACATCTGGAGTACTGTGTCCAGTTCTGGTCTCCTCAGCACCAGACAGATATAGACCTATTGGACAGAGCCTAACAAAGGACCACTAAGAGGATGAGGGGAATGGGACACCTCTCTATGCCAAAAGGCTGAGAGAGCTGGGAGTGTTTAACCTGGAAGTAAGAAGGCTCAGAGTGAATCTTATCAATGGATCTAAATACCTGGAGGAAGGTTGCAAAGGCAGAGGCAGGGTCTTCACAATTACACTCAGTGGTAGAGGCAATGGACATAAAGTGAAACACAGAAGGTCCTGTCTCAACATCAAGCAACACTTTTATTACTGTGAGAGTGACTGAATACTGGAACAAGTTGCTGGGAGAGGTTGCAGAGAGTCCATCCTTGGAGATATCAAAAAATCCACCTGCCCGTGATCCTGGGCAAGCAGCACAAGGTGAGCCATTTGAGCAGGAAGGTTTGACCACATGACCTCCAGATGTTCCTTCCAGCCTTAACCATTCTGTGGTTCTGTGATTTTATGACTACAAGGCTCACTAATAAATTTGCTGGATTCAATATTGCTATAGTAGGGACTCAACTCTTTTCATGCATTGTATATGGAATTTCAGCTATATATATCATATACACACTATATATGTGTGTGTGTGTATATATATATATGTGTGTGTGTATATATGTGTGTGTGTGTGTGTGTGTGTGTATCTCTCTCTCACTATATATATGTCTATAGACCATGGTAGAGAGTATGAAAGGAAGATCTGCCTTTCCATAAGTTCCCATCTTCTACTTGCTATGATAGATCTAGAAACCCATACTTTTCTATCAGATTGGTGTCATCCCTCTGACCAGCCATCCTAGTTCCCAGATGCAGGGGACTGGCTAAGTTCTAAAAAAAATATGTATTCCAGAGCTAAATGGAAATAGTTCCACTGAGGAGAATCAAGTAAGGACAACCTAAAAGACTGTCTAGGAAGGCAGACATATTAACTTAAAATAAGCTTCTACTTTAATGTTATGAAAATTAATGGGATTCTTGGATATAAAAAGTAGGAGGAATAAAATGGAAATGCTCCTAGTTTGGTCATTTTGTATTGAAGCTTTTGTGCCCATTATAAATATCATGCTGTGTCTAATTTTTATTCCTGTTCTTTAAAGGAAATAAGGAATTTCAGAATTGTTTATAAATGTTATGAAAGAAAAGGTTCTTGAACTTAAAAATAAACCTTTTATTTCTTAAAATGTTTGACCTTACCAAAGAAAAGTTCAAGACATGACTCAACCACTAAACAAAGGGACAAATGGCAAATAAATATTAGTGAGCAGAAGTTCTTCACATCTGATGACAAACATGTAACCAGATACAAGGCTGAAAATTAAATTGGACAAACTCAAACTTGAAATAAGATATAATGTTCTAGCTATGAGATAACTAGATATTAAATGCAGTGCTCAGAACTTTCAGCTGAAATATTCCTAGGAGAGATTAGATGTCTTTATTAAAGAGTAAATTTTACTTCGATTTGGGAAATAAAATGTTTAAATATAAAAAGGATTTGTATCGTTGGTTGTGATCACTACCATGTCTTCAGTTGTGTATGTTTGTTCTGATGAATCAGATATTCACTGATTTGCATAAGTGTAATTACTGTCAGTAAATTTCTTGTTTAAAAGCTTCCTCTATCTGCTTGTAATTTTGAGAAATATTTTTTCTCTTCACGAAAACTTGGTCAAATAGATCCTATTTACTATTATTTTCTCCATTGTCTTTCATATCAGAGACTAGTCACTATCAGAGAGGAAATATTTGCCAGAGAGGTAACTAACATATGTTTATGCAGACAATCCTGTTTCTCAGAAACTTAATTTGCTTACATACTAAGGCTCACATTAATCAGTTAGTTTATGGTTATGAAGGGATCTTTTAGTCGTGATTAAGAAATCATCTGCAACAAAGAGTGTGTTCGTTTTAGCATATCTTGTATAAATAAAACCTTACCATAGAAAGATTCTGGGGGATTAGGGGAAACCTTTTTTTTTTTTCATTTGCTTGATCTACAGCATACTGTTGATATTTTTGTTTTCTAAAAAGGAGGTAAAGTAGTGGTCAGATAAATGTGAGCACATTAAAGACCTTGGTATATAGGAGGCCAGTGGGACTTCAATGTTTAGAACAGCAGCTTAGCTGATCTGAAAATGCTTTGTAATGAAGTTTTATGAACTATGAACACACAGGTTAAAATTTAGACTCAGTCTGATGTATAAATTATACTGCTTGGATGGATTAAAGGTTCAAAATATAAATTAACTGAACACTCACTATTAGTACCATGGGTATATATGTAGTGCATTGAAAGAATAAAATACATATGTTTTCAATAGAAAAATTTTACATAAGATATCAAAGCAATAATGAAAAAATGTCCAATTACATTGGTTAAAATACTATTTTATTTTATTTCATTTTGTATAATAGTGAAAGACAGAAACAGTAATTCAAAAAAAGAGCAGAAATTAAAAGATAATTGCTCCAACTTTAAGCAAGGATTTTTTTGAATTTGCTAAGAATTTATTTTGAAATGAGCTTTTGACTCTTTAAAAGATGGTATAATTATGCTAGAAATATTTTACTGGGTTTGATCCAAAATGCAGTGATGCCTTTACAAATGTCTTATGTATTGACATTGACTTTTAATGGGTAGCTGTTGGTTCACCATAGTTCTAAATGATGGCAAGCATGCACTTCACAGTGTGCTAATTTTAGTTCACAAGCTTGCTGCCACTAGGCCCTCAGGCTTACTCTTCATCTGGAGTTTGAAGTGTTCTGTTAGCACTGTTACAAACAATCTGAAAAATATAAAAAGCATCAAAGCAGTCAAGTGCCTGAAAATAGAGCTGCATAAAATAGCTGCTCATATATATCATCAATGATAGCTCTTTTTGGATGAGAGTTCATATATATATTATTGATTTGAGGCTATTGAGGCAAACTTGCATGCCATTACATAGGAAACAATGCAAAAGAAGAGGAAATTGTTCACATGAATTGGAACAGAACTTTTTCACTTCATGAAGTTGTGAGATAGAAAATCTGAAATTACTCATTACAAAAAATATAAGGATTACTTCAAGCACAGGATTTAAATGCTGATCTCCAAACTGTAATTTACATACCATTTCTGGATTGCAAAAGTGAAGAAAATACTGAATTGTTTTATCAAGAGCTGTAAACTCTCTCTGCTCAGACCCTCTAAGGCAAGAGCAGGAGGAGAGAAAAGAGTTAAAATTAATCCCTCTGATGTTTACAGTAGGAACTTAGGAACTTAGGACACACATCCTGAAAAAGATTGAGAACTATCTCACAAATTGATTAAAAATTATTTTGAATTTAAAAACAGAGAAGTAGGAAAAATGTTAATTTTAACCTGGAAGCATTCACAAATATTACAATATCCTCAAGTGATGAAGATAGTGTAACTCAAATAAGATATTTTCATTTTTGAGAAATAAAGAAGGAAGAAAAGTGGGTATCAAAGAATTTTTTGAAGTCCCAGACTGTCACTGGCAGGTAAACATTGTGTAGATGGCAGAAGGAGGACTGGGCTTGTTTTCAATTCCTCAAAAGATACCAGGGGATAAGAAATATTCTGAATTGTAAATAAAATCTGAAATTTTATAGCACATCTCCCAGGGTTTAAAAGTTTAGGAATTTCCTCTCTCCTTCTCTGTCCCCATCAGAATGAGATCTTCAGTTTAGTGCATTGACAGTAATAGCTACAGAACAGAAAAAAGTTACCTCATCAAAAGTAAGAAGGGAGAATGTACCTGACCTAAAAGCGATAGACAGCCAAGAGACTGTATAAATTCTAGATTAAAAAAAAAAAACCACAACAACCACGTATGAACACATAAGCAATAAAGCCCAACAGTGGTGTAACCACATCCATGTGAGGAGTACCAAGTGTCAAATATATTTCACCTCTGATGGCAGTTATGTGGGCAAACAGCCAGGGAGCGGGAACCCAAGGGACATCACTTAGAGGTGCAAAACCTTACAGATACTTAACTCTTCCTTTGGCTTTGGAAATCCCTGGTCCTGTCCTGTGGAAACAATTTGCCCATTAACTGGAGATAAGTGTGTGAAGAAGTTTACAAGCTTCTCTACATTTATGGGATGTAGTCAGAACTGACTGGTAAGCCCTTTCAAATGAGCTAATCATTGAGGATAACTATTTCATAGTCAAGGTATAGACTCAGCTCAAAGAGATACCACCTAACAGCTGAACACTCAGCTGAGTTGTGTGACCTTAGGATTAGAAGGAAAGGTTGTGCTTCTCCAAAGAGAAATGGTAATAGAGTTATTCTCAGGAGGAAGCTGATAAAAGTGTGCTAGAGAACTAATAAAGCAGTGCTGTGCAGAGACTTTCTGTGGTTGAAATCATCCTTAAAAATCCTTTTTTTGGAAGCCTGAAGTGAATATAGCTGTGTATTCTCACTGCAATAATTTCATGAAAGGAAAATGTAGGGTGGGTCTCAAGGGCTATTCAATCATGACTTTTTTTATATGCACTGAAATTGTCACACTTGGTGTAAGCTCATAAAATAATGTATACATTTGGGAATGATAGTGTATTGTATTTCTATGTAGGTTATTTGCCTGTATCCCAGAGGGCTCAGATGGCGATTAAGGAATCTCTTGAGCATCAAAACATCTCAGACAGCTTGGACCTTTCTCTTAAATTTTCTTTATATGCAATGAGCCGTTTGAGCATGAATTATTCACATTGGATAGGGAAACAACAGGAACGATATATGAGAAAGGAGTCTTTGTATACACATGGATTCTTGAACTGCACAGGGAGACCTTACTGGGAATACTATTTTCACCCAGAGAGAGTTCATTATCATGAAGATGACAGAAGATAGATCAAACAGGTGAACATCCTCTTACAAAGGCAAGTTGTTGTAATACTGAGGTCAAATAGCTGCTGAACCTAAGACCCATACAAGGCTCTGAGAAATTAAATTGGGCAGTGAGTATATATTGCTGCAATGAGGACTTATTTTAGCTGACTGTTTAAATGCTGTCTTCAAAAATGAGTCTTCCCAAGACAAATACCTGCTCACACTAAGGAGTCAGTCTTGTCAATGGTAGGACATACACACTGTGTCTTTCCCAATAACTGATGTCTAAATTGACATCTCTAAGGAAAACTTAACTGCTAAATACCTTTATAGACTGGGGCCCTGGAGAGTTAACATTGTGCTTTAAATCTAAAACCCCTCTTCCTGTTTGTATGTGCATTTCAGCCAGCTATAAACTGCCTCAAGGTCTCTGAAGTCATTATTTACAAAAGAGATTTTCTGGTTAAGCAAAGATTTTTCAGCATCCATGTAAAACCAATTTGCAAGAAATTCTTTCTTTTTTCTTGGAATAAAGGTAATAGCATTTAAATTGTATGTTTGTCCCATGGGTCTTAACTGTTAGAAGTTGCTGAATCTGGTACTCCAACAGAGGCAAGGCTGCCACAGATCCAAGTCCTTTGGGCTAGTTAGGAGTAAAGCTAAGTTTGTGTTCCCAACAGGCACACATACACACACACAGAGTACATATACACCTCTTTGGCTGCACAGATCAACACAGACATAAAACACAGCACTTGTTCAAATGAAGACACCACCAACAGGCTCATGCTGTTCCCTTCTCTCAGTGTAAGAGCCCATTAGCAGAATATATATACATCCATATAAATATGTACAATGAGGATGCCTTCAGTAACTGGCCTTAGAGTCTCGGCAGTTGACCGTTGAATCCACTGGTCTCCCAATTGCAAGGACACATGTAAACAGGTATTTCAAGTACCTGGCTCAGACCTGTGGTCACACCAGGAGGTGAATCCCAGATCCCACAGACTCTTCAGTCACTGGACTGAACCTCCTGGTCCCTCCAGTAGCCAGTAAGCATACCTACTGGTCTTTTCAGCACCCTTCACAGATTTAGGGCACTTCCAATACCTATCAAGTCTCTTATCCTGCCTGGTGGGTACTCCAGTCTCCCAGTTTCTCTGTTACTAGTATTCAGTTTCCCAGTGCTTACACACTGACAAAAGCACCCATATCATGCAGATGCACCATAGTCTCTCCATTTTCTGGCCCCTGGACACATGACTCCTTTGATCCTCAGTCCTTATTTAGCTCTCAGACCCACCCACTCACACAGTGACACAGAAGAGAGCTTAAGAAGAAGAGAAGACAGACTATGTAGATAAGATTCAGGGTACAGCCAGACACATGTGCTGACCAGAAACTGTTAACAAGTGCTCAGACCCTTTTATCCCCTTATCCCTTTATTTTAGTCTGCCTGTTCCTTCCCAAATGACCTTGATCCCTCCCTTTCTCCACCTGCAGATTCTCCCCCAAAGATCCCATGATGAGTCTTGTTTAATCCCTGTGCTGTTGCCTGAACCCCTAGACAGTGACCCACACCATCACCCCTCTCCCTGACCCCACTGCCTGTGGGGTGCCTTTGAAGGCTACCTCTGCTGACTTGGGATGTGGCTGAGATACCCCTAGGATAGCCCTGCAGGTCCAGGGTAGGGTTTCATATCTTTCACTGGGACACTGGGATGTCCCCACCCACCATTTGGATCATGTTTTCCTTCATGTGTATTAGGTTATTTTTCAAATAACCTAACATTAGCCATGATGATCAGAGCAGTGACCCATTTTTAAGGTCCCTAAATATGATGGTTGAGGGGAAAAAAAGCACTTTTTACTCTTATGGTACCTGACTTGCTCTGGATTCAGGATAGATCATCAGCTGGCATATTATAATCACCATTCTCTTGCTTGCTATATATATTTTTTCCTAATAAAGATAATAAATTACTTAATTTATTAACATTCTATCTTTGAGTAGTTTTTTGGATTCCATACAAGATTTCAGGGTCCTGGAATAGAGATCTTATTTCTTTTTAATGTTGAAATCCTTGAGAAACTTACTTTTGAAATTTTTGAGAACCAAATGTTCCTTATTCCTTCTACTATAAAACTAAAGTATTCCTAGTATGGGATTTTATTATATTATTTCTTAATACTTGTTTTTCAACATTCTGGAGGCTAAAGCATAGACCAGAATTCAAGAAGAATTAAGATCACAAAACAAAGACTAAAAAAGAATCTTCTTAAAGCATTTGGGAGGGTGAAATCAAATCTGAATATTCTTATTAACTGGAGAAAAATATTTTTGTACAAGATGACATTTCAAACAGTCTGTTCCTTCTCAGGGAGACAGATATATTTCAGCTCCAGAAATGCCTATACATATGAAAGATTGGTAATGGCACCAGCTGTGTCTCTGCAAAGACTATATGATCCCAGACCAAAGACTTCACTTCTGTCCCAAAGACAAGTAAGGATTTATAATTTCTGAATGTGGTACATATGAAGAATAAAATTGTATATCTTTTAGAGGTTATTTAGCATTTCCATACACTGATCTATAATCTGCCCATTGGAAGACAATACTGCCATTAGTTATCTCAGGAGACCCCAACACACTAAGACCACTTGACAGCTGTGTATCATATACAGAAAGCTCTTTCCTCCCACATGTAATGTGTGGGAAAAGTTGTGTAACATCATCAGAACAACAAATAATTAACGTTCACCTGAAAAACATGTAACTCTACTCATACAGGAACTGAGAGAATAGATCAGATCATAAGTTCAGCAACAAACATTCTGTTGAGTCATAGAATAGAAGCACAGAATCGTTAAGGTTGAAAGATCACACACTGATCACTGAGTCCAACTTGAACAAAACATTACCACATCAACTGGACCATAGCACTTGGTGTCTAGATGCCATGTCCAGTTGTTTCTTCCGTGCTTCCATGGATTATGACTCCACCACTTCCCTGGGCAGCCTGTTCCCTTTGCTTAAGCATCCTTTCAGTGAAGAATTTCCTCCTGATGTCCAACCTGAACCTCCTGTGGCACAGCATGAGGCCATTTTGTCTTGTCTTGTTGCTAGTTGCCTGGTAGAAGAGGCTCACCCTCACTTTGCTACAATCTCCTTTTAGGTAGTTGAGAGCAATAAGGTCTCCCCTGAGTGTCTTTTTCTCCAGGCTAAACAACCCACACTCCCTCAGCTGCTCTTAATTGGACTTATTCTCTAAACCCTTTATCAGGTTCATTTCCCTCCTCTGGACATGCTCCAGCATCTCAATGTCCTTCTTGCAGTGAGGGGCCCAGAACTGGACAAGCACTTGAGGTGCAGCCTCACCAGTGCCGAGTACAGAAGGATGGACAATCCCTTCCCTAGTCCTGTTGACCACACTATTCTTGATACAGGCCAGGATGTCTTTGTCCTTCTTGGCCACCTGGACATACTGTTGGCTCATGTTCAGCTGGCTTTTGACCAGCACGCCCAGGTGATTTTCTGCAGGGTCACTTTCCAGCCACTCTGCCTGCAGCCTGTAGCGCTGCATGGAGTTATTGTGGTCAAACTGTAGGACCCGGCACTTGGCCTTGTTGAACCTCATACCCTTGGCCTCAGCTTATCAATCCAGTCTGTCCAGACCCCTCTGCAGAGCCTTCCTATCTGCCATCAGATCAACACTCCCACCCAACAGGGTGTCATCTGGGAACTTACTAATGGTGCACTTGGTCCCCTCATCTATATTATCAATAAAGATGTTAAAATGGACTCATTCAAATACTGAGCCTTGGGGAACTGCACTAGTGACTGACTGCCAGCTGGATGTAACACCATTCACCACCACTCTCCGGGCCCGGCCATTCAGCCAGATTTTTCAAACAGTGAACAGTGCACCTGCCCAAGCAATGGGCAGACAGCTTCTCCTGGGGAATTCTGTGTGACTGTCTCAAAGACTTTACTAAAGTCCAGGTAGATCACATCCCCAGTGGGATTCACTAGGCAATCTCTTGAGTTTCCAGCAAATGTCTGGCAAGTTAAAGTCTTCCACAAGAACAAGGGCTTGCAGTCATGAAATGTCAGACAGATGCTTATAGAATAATTCATTTGTGTCTTTACCCTGGCTGGGAGGTCTATAACAGACTTTCACCAGGTTGTCAGCCTTGTTAGCCTTCCACCTGATTCCATGTTGCAGGAACCAGTGTGAGCAAATACTGGCTTTTTGACATTGATGATAAAGATGGGGGGTTTAAAACAAGTTTTTTCAACACCAGTCTATATTGTGCTAGAATCCATGTGTGGTGCTGTGTGGGGGCACTTGCAGAAGTGCCTGAGAGTCACCTTCCTTCTGACACTTTTCAAAGCAGTAGTAAGAACTAAAAAAGCAGGTGTTTTCTTTTCACTAGCACTTTCTGATATTCATCTAATAAGCACAGACAGTTGATGTCTTCCTTTTTATTATATGTACTCACTCATCTTAAACATCAACAACACAAAGTCAAAAGCCAAATTGAGATTTTTAGCTTTATAGTTGTTATATACATAATTATTGATACTTTGTGGGTTTTAAAACACTTTCTTTATCCTCATCCTTTCTTTTTTTTTTTTTTTAATGTCAATTTGGTTCTGTTTTATAACATGCACAAAGAACTACTCTCTTCCAGGCTCCATCTTGTTTGTGGACAACTCCACCTATTCCTGGTGAGGATTCTGGTTGGGCATGGGACTCTCAGCTAGAAGAAGAGATGCCTGAGACATTTTCCTTATCACTGACAGTGCAGTTGGTGGATTGTGCCACTGAATTACTCAATACATATTTAATGCTGTGTACACTGCACAGTGGGCTATCGGCAGTCCGAGCCTGAGGTGCAAGATGATGACTTTGCAGATTTCCTCTTTTCTCCCATGTTAGTCTGTCAGCCCACTTATTCAAGAAGAGATACTAATAAATTATACTACTACTGACAGCTGCTTCTGCCTACTGCTAGGCATGTCAGACTCAGTTACATCATTGACAGATAAAAGAACTCTACAGTTTTCCAAATAGTTTCCTCCAAACAGAAACCAACTACCACCACCCACTCATCCTTCCTGAGTCCTCATCACTCTCCCCTTTGCAAACAAGGCAAGTGGGAAGAAATGCAAGGCAGTGCAATGACAGCTACGTTGAAGCAAGCCCTTTCTGAGTAATTTAGTGCTGTGGGGGAAAAGAAAATGTATAATTCTTATAAAATTGTGAATTTTGGAACAAGACTGGTTGTCATTTAAGCCTCTGGAAGAGTGTGCAGGAGCACAAATGTGCAAATATGTGCATATGGCTTTTTGTGTGTATGAGTCAGAGAGGAAAAGAAGGCACAACACAAACACAAGAGGATACACACATTTTACAAAATGTCATTCTTTGGGAGAAAAATATATTTAACAAATAATTATTTCAGTGCGAAAAGAAGAAAAATCATATTTCTTTGTAAAAATCTTCTCAAAAACATAATAATAATACATCACTACAACTGGAAACTACTTTTCTTTGTTCTTTGGACATTTCAAAATTTTTTATATCAAAAAAGTGATTGGACCAGCAAGTATTTAAAGTGTCAGTTTTTCTTGAAAACCAGTCAGGACTTTCCCAAATGCAGACATTTTTCACTGGAAAATACTGATTTACAAACAGAAATGTGTTGTGAGAATGCTCTGGAGTCCATTAACTTTTGTGAAAGCAAAAGAATAGAAGATAATATATCCTGCTTTTCTCAATGTTTTCCAAGAAGCTTTCTTGAGATGTTAGGCCTTGAGAGCCATAGTTCCTTCATCTCCTCTCTACAAGTACCTTGCAGGTCCTCTGTCTCTTGAAAAGTCATCTTGAGAATTTTCTAGCTCAAGGGAAGGGTGGGTGGACAGGAGTGTCACAATTGCAGGAGATAGAAGTACAGAGTCTGATGCT
Source organism: Sakesphorus luctuosus (assembly GCA_013396695.1). Classification (NCBI taxonomy): domain Eukaryota; kingdom Metazoa; phylum Chordata; class Aves; order Passeriformes; family Thamnophilidae; genus Sakesphorus; species Sakesphorus luctuosus. Next base: position 70,660 of record VWZD01005119.1, on the reverse strand, counting down.
GAAGAACAGACCTACAGCAACTGAACTGTTCTGAAGTCTCAGGATTCCTGCTATTCAAGTGGTACTACCACATGGTGCTACTTCCTTAACTCACGATGTTTTTGGGGCTTGGTAAATACTGTCTTTAATTATTAATTGCTTAAATTTTTGAAGTAGTTTGGGGTTGGGGTTTTTTCCCACCTCTTCCCCTTGAACTTCCTGCTATTCTAGTATTCTTTCACTCAATGAGATGCAAAACAGACAGATTAATTTTAATTTGCTTTCCATGACTGTGTTGCTTTTATGGTCCATATTCCCTACTTTGCTTGAGGGGAAGGTAGATATATAAAACATCAACATCCCGTCAATAAATTTTGTCTTGATTTTTAGTTTCACATACCCTTAAGACAATGTGATCAATCTCCTAGGAGACAGTGAGCACTAGCAAGGAAACAAAGGGTACTGGTTTGAAAGCTGGTGCTAGAAAAACTGTTGTACATTTTTTTCATCTTAACAGTAGCTGTAAAGATCTACCTCATTTTGTTTCTGTCACCTTAAAAAAAGGATGCCACTTCCTCTGAGAAATTATAATATCACATGTGAGTAAATTGAATCAAATATTTTATTTTATTTTTTCTAAATGAATGTTGTGTGTTATTGAGTATACTACTGTTGTTAGTGAACACCAAGTAACACTACATATAAAATTTTCAAGCATTTTAATATTATTTTTAACTAAAAGCACAAAACTATATAGAAAATGCAGAATATTAAAAAAACATTGGAAAGCCCAGACTTTAGGGGGAAATCTGAGACAGACATTTTTAATTAAGACAATTAAAAAGTCATAAAATTTCTAATGATAATAATGTATTTTTTTAATTTCTTTAAAATTCCAATATAAATCCAAAAATATGTAAGTCACATCACTGCTTATTTTTATTTTTCTCTCTGTATCTAACCAGCAGGTATTGGCCAAAACCCCCATTGACAAGGAGTTTCTTTAAAATTAACTATTATGACAATATTTTGGTCTTATGATTAGGAACTCAACAAAGCAATTGCACTTCTGCAATAAGTAAGAAATAAGGGCTTCACTGCTTGTGAAGTAATTAGCAGCTGTAAAATGCTCCCAAGTTTTATCACCACAAAACTTAACTTTGTTGATCATTGTTCAGTGATTTTTGTTAACTTCACAGGGCAATGAATAATTGTTAGAGAAAATTTTGTTGAGAAAGGAGGAGAAAAACATACTCTTTTAGTAATCAGGGAACATGGTTGGTATAAGAAAATGTACTAGAGTTCTCTCTTGAATAGGATCAGGCCTACTATGAGCAGTTAAGGATTTTAGGGGGTAGGTTTTAATCAGAAACATAAGACACCTACAGAGGCTTACACGGAGCAGATTCATTGCTATATGTAGAAAACATAATTACGTGATATGGCATACTATAAGAAATATGGGATGAGTTCTATACTAGTGTCCATCTACAACACCTCATG